>JAUCMX010000001.1:19291870-19521870 GCA_033459395.1 Hemibagrus guttatus
TGGTGCATTCAGATACTCCTCTGAGGTATATATATACAAAACATAATATTAGGTTAAAGGCTATTATGAAAACAAGTAGGTAAAACTAGGAAGTGAATAAAGCTCACAATGCGCAGATAGCAGCCGCACCGTTTCTATGCCAACGTGACGCTAGACAGCAGGGCTGCGCGTGCACAAAAAGAGCGCAGAGTCAGTTCATTTGCTTCAGCTCAGCAATAAGAGTCGACTCTCTCCCAGACAGGTAGTTGACTTTTTTCTTTATACCGGAATATAGTATTATTTTAACTTTGTGATTATTTTCTTAATTTTCTTTAACTAAATATGGGTGCAACTGTAAAGTTTTGCTCTAGCTTCAAAATAACATTAATCTCCATTGTATGATATAAGCTCAATTTAAACGTCAAGGAATAGAAATGTGTAGCATCATTGCATTGATGTTATGCATCTATCTGCATCATTAAGAAGATTTTTTTTAATATACATGCTACGTAGACACTAAAAACAAACAAAAAACGTATATAAAAATATATGGTATGGCTGTACATTGTGATGTAATTGATAGTGATGTACTATATAAAACTTTTATTGCCATTCCCTGTGCATTTCTATAGTTTCTGTAACCACAGCCATTTTGCTGTGAGATACTTGCAGGTGCAAATCCTATAAGTATTTTCTGTAAAGAAATGGCAGATACAAACCACTACAGTGGTTAAATTTAAATTACTATGGTGGCATTAAGTAAAGTAAAAACACAAATTGTTTATTAGTTACTTACATACACAGATCAGCCATAAGATTATCTCATTATTCATCATGGCACCTGTTAGTGGGTGGGATATATTAGGAAGCAACTGAACATTTTGTCCTCAAAGTTGATGTATTAGAAGCAGGAACAATGGACAAGCGTAAGGATTCGAGCGAGTTTGACAAGGGCCGAATTGTGATGGCTAGACGACTGGATCAGAGCATCTCCAAAACTGCAGCTCTTGTGGGGTGTTCCCGGTCTGCAGCGGTCAGTATCTATCAAAGGTAGTCCAAGGAAGGAACAGTGGTGACAGGGTCATGGGCGGCCAAGTATCATTGATGCACGTGGAGAGCAAAGGCTGGCCCGTGTGGTCCGATCCAACAGACAAGCTACTGTTGCTCAAATTGCTGAAGAAGTTAATGCTGGTTCTGATAGAAAGGTGTCGGAATACACAGTGCATGATGGGTCAGAGCTGTTTGGGCAGCAAAAGGTGGACCAACGCAATATTAGGCAGGTGGTCATAATGTTATGCCTTGTCATTGTAGAAGGCCTACTGTAAACAATGTTTTGGATTTAACACAAACATCAATGAAAAAAAAAGAACAGAAATAAGAATGGAGCTTTTAATTTCTTTCATATCTATGGCTTCTATTCTTTCATATCTTTGGCATGTACAAAAATAAGAAAGGCAGTAAGATCATTTTCGAATGATAATACATACAGTATAATATAATTAAGAAGTGCTGATTCTCTTCTTTAGCCTCTAAAAAGAATGTGTCACATAAGACATGTGACTGACCAAATCAGAAATGGTAAAACAAAACAGTGGCAATTGTGTCAGAGAATGTTTATGTTTATTTCCAATTAGAGCTGAGAGTGGTCCGTGTGCGTGTGTGTGTGTGTGTGTGTGTGTGTGTGTGTGTGTGTGTGTGTGTGTTGTGTGAGTGTGTAATTGCCAAGAAGAATGGTACTGATACAATTTAGAAAAGACATTACAAACAAATAAATAAATAAATAAATAAATAAATAAATAAATAAATAAATAGAAATCTATTTTGTTGTTAACATTGAAATATATTTTTAAATGCGCAACACTGAAAAAAAAATTATGAGTCAGTTGACAACCTTTTATTTAAATATAGTATAATTTAACTAATAAAGCTCTCTAAATGGACACATTATTTGTGGTTTTTAGTTGTTTTCTTATTGTATTGTATTTTTTCATGAAAAGTCCACTGATTGACAAGCAAAGACTGTGTATATAAAAGTTTGAATATTTGAAGATAAAAGTGTTTTACTTTTGCAAGCAAACAGTATTTTACACAAAAATTGTATACCTTTAGAAAATATTACAATAATATTACAAAGTACTACAAAATATACCCATATTACAAAGGAAGATTTAACAAACATGCTTTGGTCTTTAAATACAAGTGCAGAGAGAAAAAGTGAAAGGATCAACACATCTGGGGTTAATTGATTCATCTTGCTGGAGCATGTGTACATTAGATGGTGTTTTTAGGAAGCAGGGGAAGAAGGTGGAATGGGAAACAGAATATCACTTAGCTCTAATACTTAGCATGCAGGGATATTGATTTAGTGTACTGTGCTCATATAAATGTAGAAATTAATGTTTTCTTTTTTCTTTTTAGTGTTGTGCTGCTTCTGCAAGAAATGTAACGTTACCGTTTACTGAGTTTTTTGCAGGAATTTGTCTTTCTGTTCAAACTGAATTTTAGAAAAAGGTGAATTTGGAAAATTTTCTAAACCTTGTAATTGTTGATATTACTGTAAGAAAAGAATTGTAGAATGTTACCTAGATCAATTTGTTAATGTGTACATAGTAAATTTTACATTTTTCACATTTCGCATAGTTCATAGTGTTCAAATAATAGTATATGCTGATAACAAATTTGGAGAAAATGTTTTAAAATCATGTTTCTGAAATTTGTTTTATTGACACTGTGAACAAGTATTCTACAGATAAATAATAAACAAATGTTTGAAACATGTAAGTGAAGATGAATTAAAAATGGGCTTTAGTCATTCTTGAATCATCTTCTTTAGAAAATGTTGTTGTTGTTCTTTCGGCTGCTCCCTGTGTGAGGTCACCACAGTGGTTCATTTGGTCTGCATGTTTTGATTTGGCACAGGTTTTACACCGGATGCCCTTCCTGACACGACACTCCCATTTTATCCAGGCTTTGGACCGGCACTGAAAGTTAACTCTTCAGTGGCTGGGTTAGCTCCCTGCCTGGGAATCAAACTTGGGCTGCAGCTATGAGAGTACAGAATCCTGTCGCTGGACCACCAGGAGGCTATCCTCTTTAGAGAATGATATAGGATAAATATAGCACATGTAAATAGTCAATGTGTTTCGGGATTTTAGACATGTATAATGTGTTGGGTATATTTTTAGGTTAATGGCAAGAACATTTAGATAATGTGGATATTTTTCCCAATAACTTTCCCAATATACTTGACTTCACCCTAAATCTTCAACACACAGGAGTGCAGTGAATCTTATCTCAGTTCCCACTCATTCTACCTCCCATTCTATCATACAGCGAAGAGTCAATCTAACACCTCAACAACCATGCTAATGAACAGATTAGAGTTTGAAAGAGGTTTCCATGGAAGTCTTTTGATTAAATTACTGTGCAAGAGTAACAGAAGTAGAAAGGGCCTTTATTATCACCACACATACATTACAGCACAGTGGAATTCTTTTCTTTGCATATCCCAGCTGAGGAAGTTGGGGTCAGAGCACAGGGGCAGCTATGATACAGCACTCCTGGAGCAGAGAGGGTTAAGGGCCTTGCTCAATTGCCCAACAGTGGAGCTTGGTGGTACTGGGGCTTGAACCCCGATCCACCGATCAACAACCCAGAGCCTTAACCACTTTAGCCACCACTGCCCCAGTTCTCTTTTACAAATAAAGCTTGCTCTGAAAAAGAAGAAAAAGGGCTCATAACTGAAAATCAGCTTTTATCTAAAAGAGCCGAAACAAAGAGTCAACTCAATCAAGAATATCACTAGTAGTAACTTTCACTGACAAATGATACAGTTGAAGCCTTAAACTGGTAGCTGTACTGTAACAATGAGACTGCAGCTCAGAGCATTCCCTTGTAAACTTCTCTCTCTCTCTCTCTCTCTCTCTCTCTCTCTCTCTCTCTCTCCTCTCCCTCTCTCCCTCTCTCTCTCTCTCTCTCTCTCTCTCTCTCTCTCTCTCTCTCTCTCTCTCAAGCTACACGTGTAACTCCTGTTGCCTGATGGAATGCTGCTGCATGATACTGACACGGTTGAGATTACCATCATAATTACCATTACCATTGCTGTGGATAGTACCATATGGACATCTTAACAATTGCACTCACCAGAAACAGGTTATGTTCAAAACTCACTCATTCACAGTGGATAACTTCATCTAGACACTGTACACTTAATAACCTCACCTTGATACAGTACCTAAAAAAAGAACCTCTTGCTCATAATGAATATCCTCTCAATGCACTCAGTACACTTTGACCTTATAGTATATGATTACAGAAGAGTAATGACTTATTATCCCTCTTCAGTGTCATGCAGAAGAGGAAGGGCTCCCTTTTAATTCTGGTGCATCTCAAGGTTTCTGTCTTAGTGAGCTTCTCCTTGCCAGTGTCACTTCTAAATTGCTAATTAGGGATCAAAATCTAAATCTACTCCTGTCTGTTGTTAAAAATGAAAAGTGCTTTATAAATAAAAATTGAACTTAAAATAATTGGGGTTGAAACATATTCAGATACTGATGCTCGTCGATTGGAGCAGTATGTAATCCGGGGTTAAAATCACTTTCTGACACGTTCCGTTCCCCTCTTTAAGGTCAGAAGGAACCACAAACCTTTATACATATGTGGCCAATATAATATTATCTAGATGAAGACTAATAGTTAATGCTTTCGGCTGCTCCCTGTTCGGAGTCGCCACAGCAGACCAACTGGTCCGCACATCAACTTGGCAAATGTTTTACACCGGATGCCCTTCCTGACACAACCCTCCCATTTTTCCGGGCTTGGGACCGGCACTGCATCCAGTGGCTGGGGTTGAGGCATTGGCTGGGAATCGAACCCGGGCCTTCCGCATGATAGGTGAGAAGCCTACCACTGAGCCACCAATGCCCCTAGATGAAGACTAATAATTATAAGAATAATTGATAAAATACAAAAAAGAAAATAATATTAAAAACAATTACATATTGTTACATATGAACAATATTTAAAGTATATACATTTTAAAACTGCATGCCAGCAAAGGTATCTCATAACATACATGAGCAACAAAGTGACAATAACTCTTCTGTATGTGAAGGTTGGATCTGCCTGCATGTGCCAACCCAGTATTCTTCCTATGTATTACAAAAGACAAATGGAAACCCAACACTATATTCACAACCCAAAACAAATAAGTCATATGATTTAATCAGCATCTTAATTAAAACATGACATAAAGCAGAGGGTTTACTTGCACACACATGACCTGTCATGTCAAGTCCTGTCAAAAGCAAAGAATCAGTGCACAAAAGTCTCAGTCCCAACAGCATGCTGAGAAAAGGAGAGCAACTGAGAGACAGAGCAGCTCTTGTACAAAAATATGCAACGGGGAGCAGCACAAATGTCAAAAAGAAGCACTAAAAAAAGCATGCAGAATAGAAGTTTTACGAACTTTCAAAGTGAAGTGAAATCTTGCAGTGAAAAGAATAAAAATGTTTATTAACAAAAATAATCTATACTATGGAAAAAATAAGAAACAGTGTCTGACCTGTGCAGGGGACCGTTGGTATTCCACAAATTGAGCTAATAAAAGCAGCGTTTATTTGAAAAAGGTTCACCTATACAAATTTCAGGTGATACTGACATTGGCAGCTTTTCAATCAATAATCACAAGCACACATACTTGACAGTGAATTAAAGATACAGAAATGTGGCATTGAGAAAGAGACATTTTTTACTTCACTGAGCAGAAACTTCTAATTAAATTATATGAGTATAAAGGCATTAAAGTAAAGAAAGGCAACACTTCAGAAATTAAAAAAGCTCAAGAAGACGTCTGGTAAAAAAAAAAAAACAGTCAATAGACTAAATGCACACATTTATATTTACCAAAGAAAGCAAGAAAAGAAAAAAAAAAGAGTATGCATATATTCACTTTAGCAAGGGATTGGTGTGACAGAGGGGGATGCAGAGGACAGATTGAGATGGAGAAATATGATCCGCTGTGACAACCCCTAAAGGGAGCAGCCGAAAGAAGAAGAAGAAGAAGAAGAAGAAGAAGAAGAAGAAGAAGAAGAAGAAGAAGAAGAAGAAGAAGAAGAAGAACAACAACAACAACAACAACAACAACACGATATATTCACTTTAACTAAGACAAATATGCTTTGTAAACAATTAATCTCGTAAATTAAAAAGTTTAAATAGACTTTGAAAAAGTCAGATCAATTAAGTAAAACATTTGTAATTAGACTTATATATGATTTATGGTATATCTGTTGCTTTAAATGGAACATGAGTTCAGTAAGATGGACATGGTAGCAGATAAAAGTGAAATATAAGAACATACTTCAGAAAGGAAAATGTAAATCTGCTTTTTCAGAAGCAGATTAAAAGGGAAACTGCTCAATATTTTTGCAGTCAGAAAAGAATGTTGATTGTAGTATCACTCAGGGGATGCCTCCTACATTGGATCTGACTCCAGCAGAAGAGCTAGTCCTGGAGCAAAATAGCAGGCACCCCATATTCAGTGGCTGTACCCCCCAGTAAAATCTAGTCTAATATACAAAGCAGTGTTTTGTCCATTTCATGCCTCCATTTTTTCTTTTAACTCACTGGGCTTATGCATTGCAAAAGTGACAAATATACTGACTCTTTAGTATCCTATATGGATCCAGAAGATGATGCAAATGTCTTATGATATTATTATGCTAGGAAAAGAAATGTTCAGCATCACTTATCACTTTTTCAGAGTGATGCTGGACCACACAGGCAGCAGTAAGAGGATGAGAAATGCCACTAGAGTGGTGCAATATAAAAGCATCCAGAAACTGCAATTTTGAATCCCAACAATGTCACAGCCATAAAACTGTGAATCAGAAAAGTATCATGGTAATTGCTAAGAAGAACTGGCCATGTTCTCTGAAATGGTAGGGATGGTATTACTTTCTCTACTCTGCCAATAAGAATGGTACTAGACTATTCTGGGCATTTACACTCAGGCATGCAGAATAAGGAAGACAGCGCTTTCCTGTTAGTGCATTATGCTGCCCTGTGATGATGTTTGTAATGATATGGAAACTACATTAGGGGTGCAGGGTAAATTGGGGGGTATAAGGAGACAGATTGCACTGAAAGGAAAGCTGTGAGTAATGGTATAAATTCTTTTCAGGGTATGTGTACTTCATGAACCCAATCAATATCTCTTGTTTACCAGGTGAACAAGAAGCTTAAGGCACCCAACTTTTGATATCTCACATGGCAAGAGAACATGTGATAGGTAATTGCTTCAAGAAACTGAAGGGAGAAAAGTAGACTATTTCGGAAAAAAAAAACCCTGCAAAATGAGAAAACTGGAGCAGAAAATAAAGAAAATGAATTAAGAAGTAATCAGAGTTGAAGTTTACTTAAGTTTTAACTGAGATTTTCCTTTCCAGCTGCTGAACAAGATGATTAAATTCACTTTCCCACGACAAAGGATGCAAAATTCACATGTGGACATTTTCCACATTTTCACCCCACCTAACATTCACAATTTCATCCCACCTAATCACCAGGGACAGCATTCAATTGAATTCAATTTTATTTGTATGGCATTTAATTAATAATGGACATTGTCACAAAGTAGCTTTAGAGAAATATGTAAAGAAAATGCAGTGGGCCAAAAATAATTATTGTGGTTTGCACAATCAACATCTACAAATTGATAACGATCAGTCAAATAAGACCTGATCAGAGGCCAGAGGCAGGTCATTTACCACATTAACTAGCCACTATGACCGTAATTCTTAACCTCATGAAGTCATTGCTGCTACATATTGATGGTGTGCTTGCTTCTGAGGTAGTCTTATTCCCAATTTACACTGATCTAGCGGCACTTTCTGCAGCTCAAATACTTCTAATTTAGTTTTTACATCTTTTACGTTTCAATTTTCTAGTGATCTGTTTTAAGGTGCATCTGTGATCGTTATACCAGCATGCTAGTTGTTTCTTTCTAATTATTTTTGCTTTTAAGTAGAGCTACATTATCTAGAGTGATGAGGAACATTAACTCTAAGCATTCAACTGCCTGATCAAGTTCTGTGTGGTCAGACAGCAATCCAATCATAGTTGGTAACTCTGAGAGATTATTGATAAAACTGTGCAGTAGCTGACGTGAATGTATGGTTAACATGGCAAAGTGCATTTTTTATTAACAAGACACATTTTGAACAAAATGAGATAATGATCTAAAATAGCTTCAGAATGTACAAATCTGACTATATTTTCTATATTTAATTTGAATGTTAGTATTAGATCCAGACTGTAACCACCATTATTTAGGTTTAGGTTTTTGGAATGCTTAAATCATGATTATAAATAATTGCTCTTCCAGTTAGATATAGCTGATGTATCTGGACTAATCCATGCTTATTTTAAAAACATTAAATTACAGCACGCAAAACACAGTACACATTTCTGTTAAACACAGTACAATATTTAACAGTCCTAGTTTCAAAGCTGCTGAGTACACTCTAATTTTATGATAATCAGGCTACTAAAAAACTTTCTGAGAATTTCTAAATTTTATAGCTCAAGTAATCACTTTAGCTCAAGTAATAGACACAGTCTCAATATTGTTGAACTTGATTAATAGCTCAGTGCAGCAGGCAAATAGATTATTATAACCTGCTTGTCTGCTCCCTGGCTTTGTCTTTGTATTGTCTCTGATTACGGTGTGTTATAAGACAATGTACTATGCTGCAAGAAATGAAAGCAATGCATTCTTGAGTGGGATGGATACCATCCTAACATTATAGGCCAGCCTTGCTCTCAAAACTGCTTCAATTATCTAGAAAGCACAAAGTTTTTTGAAGCAACACCTGTAATTGCCTATCTAGAAGTTCAGTGCCACACTGGGATGGGGCCAGAGCATATTACTGCATCAAACATCGCTTTTGCTAATTTACACACTTCCACAATGCTACTGTTAGTAAACTCTCACTGATGAAGGTGTATATCATTAGTTCATGTCAAAAACTGAATCTCTGAATATCTATGTTTGCTTAAAACCCTGAGATTAACTGCTACCACCCTGGCTCCAGGCATACAACTTACTAGTGCTGCTGGTGCCCCTAAAGGCCTAGCTAATTTCATGTGCCTTCAGATAGAGTTTCCTATAACCAGAGCATTTTCAGGAAACACTCAGCAAACCTATTAAGCACATGAAGCAGAGAGGAGTAGTGGGCCCATAGGGGAGCTTTAACGTTAGTTGTGGTTTTGAGATTATGCTGCAGAGTCATCACCCATTCACACCACTGTGAGGGCTCTAATGCTGCAATTGGGGGATTGCTAACTCCAAAACTTCCCCTAAAGAAACTATGCTGCTTTCACTCTTACTAACCCTCTCTAGCATCTGCAGTGTTCTCCATCAGAGATCTAACTAATATACAATTATCATAAATAAAGGTATTACTAATGATGGAAGATGAACAGCTAAACATCCCGATCCTGATCTATGATTGGATATATCGTCATTTGCTAGGGTCAGAATTTGGCATCAACAATATGAATCTATGGAGCCAATCTTCCTTGTGTCAACAGTCCCAGCTCTTGGGGGTGGTGTAATGTTGTTGTCCTTCAGCTGCTCCCTGTTCAGTGTCACCACAGCAGCTCATACAAACCGCATATTTTCATTTGGCACAAAGGTTTATGCCAGATGCCCTTCCAGACAAAACCCTCCCACTTTATCCAGGCTTGGGAGCACCACTGAGAGTTAACCCCTCAGTGGCTGTGTGGTTCCATGTACTTTCTTCCAGTTAATACCAAACATTAACAATCATTGTTAGCGAACCCAGGCCATGGCAGTGAGAGTGTGGGGTCCTGCCTCCAGACCACCAGGGACTGGAGTGGTGTAATGCTGTGGGACATTTTCTTGTCACACATTGTTCCAGTTAATACAAAACAATCATTGATTGAATGGCACAGCCTATTTGAAAACTGTTGCTGACCATATGCCTCTCTTCATGGCCACAATGTCTATTTACAGCATGATAATGCACAATGCAAAAGTCATCTCAAACTAGCTTCATTAACATGACAATGAGTTCAGTGTTCTTCAGTGACCTTCCCAGTCATTGGATCTGAATCCAGTAATATACAGTACATTGTAATAGAATAAAGATATGTAACATGCAATTGCAGTTTTTGTTGCTTGTTTTGCACTTACATCCACCTTGGCCTCCATTTTGTGAAGGCTGGACACATGGATGGAACCATAGACACAGTAATGCACAGTAAGACACAGAAAACACACAATGCAAAAACTTTTCAGGTTTTATTTTTGGATCTGTGTACACATTTAGGAAAACTTCACAGACACACTGAAAAATAATAATCGGAAGAGAATAAGGTGTTCTTGCAAGCTGCATCTTTTTAAGCATCTCTATAGTAAAGCCAAACTATTTTCCAAATCAAATTTTAGAAGATAAATAATGTAAATTAGGTTTTCTTCCATGAAAGATCCAATAAATTTCAATATTTTTTTATACTGTATAACCTACCTATAGTCCAGATCTCTTTTTGCACAAATGAATGAATTAACAAAAATACCAGCACTAAAAACTGTGCCTGTGTCAAATCTTTGGCTGCTATTACACCTGTAATTGCCTATCATGCTCCACATTTCTGGACTAATGGGTTACAAATAGTCATTGTGTAAACCTGTGTCTTTTTTTTTTTTGTAGGCCTTGTATGCCTCTTTGACTTTACAAAGTTGTTAGTGAGGTCAGAGCTGTTTACCAGTGATTTGTTTTTGTTGTGACTGTGACTGTGCTGTTTTATTATATAAGAGTATGCTAAAATGTTTGACCAATGTACTGTTTTATCATGATCTCAGACTTTGGAATAAGTAGCTTTTTGTATAGATGAAAGTGTTATCTTTTAAGTGTTGTTTTCTAAAACTTTCCATTGATTCTTTACACCTCATATTCTAGTGGGTTGCTTGAGTCTATCCCAGGAGACTCAGAGTACAAGGCAATGTACAGCCTGGACATGATTCGAGTTTATTGCAGAGCACAATCTGACACAAACTCACACACCCATTCACACACTATGGACAATTTAGGGATGCTAATCAGCCTACAACGCATGCAATGGTATTTTATTACAGTTAGCTAAACACACTTTCACTCCTTAAAATCAATATATCTGAACCTATACACAGAATTTAATTAATTTTTAAAAATTAAAATTTCATTAATAAAAAAAAAAAACAACCTGGTCTTAGTTGTCAGAGAAACAATTAACTGTTATTTGAGCTATAGGTGTATACAATATTTTTTATCAAACTTGTTTAACACAGCTTTATTCCTTTAGCCCTATGTACACCTGGGTGAAGTAATAGCCAGCCTGCTGCTCTGAATACCTGCAACTCAATGGTAGCCACAGTTTACGTGAGGAACTAATACATTTTTGTAAAACTGTGATACTTTAGTGTAATAGTATTTAAACTGTTTTTGGCACAGCACTCCATACATAAGATACATTTCCATATGCTCACCTACAATAAACACCACCACCGTTAACTATTTGATCTATAAGCACATAAAACATTTATTTTGCCGAAATTACACAAAAGGTCTAAACTCTACAGTACAAAATCCAAGTTTGAAGTTTAATAAGATTTTCCACAGTTCCACAGCCACATTCTGATTACTATTGCTTTGTTAGAAACATGCTATAGGCACCACAGGCCTTCTTGATAGGGCATCACTGAATCATCCAACTTTTTACATTTACTGAACAGGCTTTTAATGAAAGCAATAGTGAATAAAGCTGCTGTCAAAATTGTTAAATTATTCCAGCATGTTGGTCCCACAATGATGTCAAGCTGAGCGAAAGCTGTTTTTCTTAGCACCACACTGCATATGCACCACACTCCTAATAAAGTGTAAATTATTCACTGACAAGCAGACTTCTTTTTAACAGATAGGAGAGTGGTCCAGAAGGGAGATAAGTCTCTTGGAGGCATTAATAATTTTCCATTCTGACAAAAGTGTGAACCGCTCCTTCACCCATGAAATGTTCTGAAGTTTATTACAGACCTCTGTTAATGATAAATATTTTCTCACACACCTCATAAAAAATGCATATTATTTTTTTGTACAGTTAAACAAGCATTTTATGTTGAATTCTGAAGACAATAAATGTATAGTGCTAGTTACTTTATGGTTAAGCTACTTGCAGTTAACACATATGTGTACTTATCATATTGAGCATATATGGATAATTTACAGTAGAATGTAGAAACACACATTTATAAATGTCTTAAGTTATATTTTCCATTTGTTTGCAATATACGAGTTAAGAAAAAAAGATGAAAAAGTCAATGGAAGTAATAAAATACTGTAAGAGAGCAAATGTATTTACATCTATATATCCTCAGTATAAGGCACTCTGCTGTTATTTGGAAGGGTTTGCCATTACTGTCTATTGAGCCAAAGAATTTTAAAAATAGCTCAGAATTCGACAGGCTAGACAACAGTGAAGCTCGCTGCTGTGGAGGACTTGACAGTTCAATCTAAAGCAGTGATAAAAGTAAGTCAGCACTTAAGACTCAAATACTAGTAACTGGCATTAATGAGATGTTCTTCCACACCAAATTTTGTCTACTTCCTCAATCATTAAATGTGCTATACTGTCTAAGTTTCACATAAATAACCTAGATCTGTCTCAAGACATTACACATGAAGAAAAAACAATACACTGCACTTTCCCATCGCTTCATGGAATTATTTCAATCATTAAGATGGATTCAGAGATAAAAAAAAAGCTACCATGGTCAGGCATGACAATAGACCAAAGAGATATTTTTATTCTCTAGCAACTTAATAGACCTATGTGTGGGCACACTTTTCACATACAAAAGAATTTTAACTCTTCATGCTCAGTTCGAGTTATACTTAAATATTTAAAATTTTGTTGAATTGCACTAGGGGTTTAGGGATTTATATTACTTTAGGCAACTCATTGGGCATGTTTCCTTTTATATGCAAAGTCAACTGCCTAAACACTAAATATAAAGCATTTTGTGCATTACTACAAATATTACATTACTATGACAAACACCAGAATGTAAATTTTAAAGTTTGTGATGTGCATGTTTTGTTTCCAGTTGGGTATCCAACATAGTAGATTAAAGCAGAGGACCTTTACAAATCCAAAATGTAAAGTCTTAATAGATCATTTTTATAACTAACTCTAGAAGAAAATTTAGAAAAATCCTTTCACGTTTTCCCCCTTTTTTCACTAAAAAGCTCTGGCAAGTTTGAATCTTGAGTTGAAACATTATATGCATATGTGTGAATACATATCAAATACAATGTGAAATAATTATGCAAAATGTGCAAGTTATGCTATTATTCTCACACAATGCTCCTGACTCAGTGTTGTCTATACCTTCAGATTCATTTTATTAAAGGGTCATTATGTTTAGGTATTCTCAGACCTCATCAGAAACACACAACACGGCTAATAGTTCATCCTGAAATAGAAGAAAATTAAGTAATTAATTAATATGTACAGTACTTATTGCAACTAGTACAGATTTTTGCTATGATTTTCCTACTTCTAGGGCTATTTGCACATGAAATACAGTAACAGGTCAGGGATTTGTAATTGACTGCAATAGCAACTGGTGCATTTTTCACTTTTTCATTTTTGTTGTACTCACACGTTTGTCTACAGTTACGCTGTATTTCCAGTCTCTTCAAGGAAGTACTTGTTTTTACAAGTAATGGACAGATTTTGCATTTAAGCATGTACATATTTGTTTCCTGAAACTTTTACAGTGCATGTGAATGAATTTGGTCTGTGTGACATACACTATATAGCCAAAAGACTCCTCAGGTGTTCACAAATTACTACAAATGTGGAAGCAATTGTTTAGAATGTCTTTGTATGCTGCAAGTTTTTTCTCCATCAGAACTAGTGGTCTAACCCAAACTTGTTCTATCATGACCCTTTGCTTAAGACAAGATCCATGCCAAGATTGGAGTGGGCTCAAGTGGCCTGAACAGAGCCCGGTCTCACCATTTAACACATTTGGATGAACATGAAATCTGACTGCGCCCCAAACCTTGACACCTGACATCAGTGTCTGACCTCACTAATGCTCTTGTGGCTAAATGAACAAATCCTCATAGCCTTTCTAGAAGAGTGAGGTTTATAATTGAAAAAAATCTGGATTTGGATGTTCAGCAAGCACAAATGGGTTAGGTGTCCACAAACATTTGGCCATATAGTGTATAATGAGATATTTCCCTCTTTGAATACTGAAAAAGAACCTCCATTTTTTTTTTTACTAGACTTCTGTCTGGGCCAGTTGGGACTATATGATGAACTCAAAAGAAAACACAAATAACTTTACTACTACTTTACTTTTCACCACTTATATTTTGGCAAATTCTGCCTGGTCAGTTTCAGTCTTGGACTGGCTAGTATTTTTCATCCAAAGAGTCATGTGATTCATTTGCAAAATACACTGTGCTTAAGCTTTTTACTTGATATGTAATTACATAACAAAAAACACAGTTATGGAAAGCAATAGTGTGCATTAATACTTGAAGTAACACATAATTCCTGGCTATGAGCTCTTCTCTTAAAGCTTTTATCAGTACTCAACTGTCTTTAAGACATGACATTACCAAATGCTGAGCATATTCCTAATAGTAATTTATTTTTTGCACTGCTGCTTAGCTGGATGTCCTACTTTTAGGGCATGTTTAATAAGATAAATGGTCAGTGATCTTGCCATATATGGGCTTAGCAGATGGTGATATAGTGGCGACTGTCTAGCCTTCCTCATAACACATATTTTCCAGAGAGTTGTATTTCACATGTAAAGAAAAAATGGATGTATTACTGGAAACATTATGGCACACATTTATCACAGAATTAAATTTTCTTTCAGAGCAGTCATTTAAAACATTACTCCCCATATCATCTCAATTTTTCTGGCCAAGAGCATGCAACCTTTGTCTTAAACTTCATATGAACTCCCTGTATTGCAGTTTTTAGAGTAATTTGAGGTTTGCCAGCATTTGATACAAGCAATGACAACAGAAAAATTCTTCACCAGAGGATTGTTCTCTGACATAAACATGTGAACGAAAGTAACAGTAAATAACCTGTAAAAAAAAAAAAAAACAACATTTCATGTGAGTTCAAACTATTCAGGCATTGAAGAAACCAAATCTTCCACTAACTGAGGACTATTTTTTATATACAAAAAGTAAACTAAAATGCTCTTAATTATTACATAAACTCACAGAACATTTATTAGGAACACTGGTACATGCTACACCTACTTATTCACGCAATTATCTGACCAACCAGTCATGTGTCAGCAGTGCATTGTTTAAAATCATGTAGATACTGGCCAGTAGCTTTGTTGTTCATATCAACCATCAGAATGGGGCAAAATGTGATCTCAGTTATTTTGACCATGGCATGGCAGTTAGCACCAGATGGGCTGGTTTGAGCATTTATATAACTGCTAAGCTCCTGATATTTTCATGCACAGCAGTCTCTAGAGTTTACTCAGAATGGTGCAATAAAATAGACACATACAGTGAGTTGCAGTTACTCTATGGAGAAACGCCTTGTTGATGAGCGAGGTAAGCAGAGAAGGGCCAGACTGGTTTAAGCTGAAAAGGCTACAGCAACTCAAGTAAGCACTCTGTACAATTGTGGTGAGCAAAAAAGATCTGAGAAAAAAGCAGATGGGTTTCAACCATAGAAGACTAAGTCGGGTTTCCAAGGCTGCAATGAGCACAGACTCACCAAAATTGGATAGATGAAGACTAGAAAAATTTGGGAGATGCATGGGAGGTGCATGAAAGTGCACCTGAAAAATTTAGCAGAAATTGCATGATGCAACCATGCTGGCATAGACCAGAATTTCAGTGGATTGTAGAATCCATGCCATGAAGAACTGAGGCTGTTTTGAGACCAACAGGAGGTCCTACAAAGTATTAGTGTGTATACGTTAGTGTGTGTGCTTTTACAAACTATAAATATAATTACTTAAATAAGTGCAAAACAACATCTAATTTAATTCCAGCAAAGCATTTACTTATACTTTCCATTTTTAGTTTTTATGCTGTATTAAATGATAATGATGTGCACCCTAGAGCTCAAAAAGTGCTTTTTAATACAAAACTAGTCACAACAGATCTCATTATGCCACTGTGCAAGGATATACAGTTTTTTTTTAATTATTTTAAAAAAAATACATGCACACCTTTCTACTGTACATGGCAGGTGATCAGTGTTGCTATGATAAGGCAAAAAAGGTTATAGTAACAAAAAGAAAGAAAGATATATATATATATATTGTATTGTTAATACCATGTCATGCACATCTGCTGTAGTTTTATCACAGAACTAAGAGACTAGGGAAGGCCCACAGTGAGACAGAGAGACAAAAGAAAACAATAAAGCAAACCATGTGGGCAGGGTGGGGTTCCTTCCAGAGGAAAACTGGAAGCCAAACAGGAAAGCTTGAACAGAAACTTTAGTGGAGATTACTTTCAGTTGTCATGTCAGACATAAGGATAAAGTCTTAAATACTGAGTGCAAACATTAAAGGGATGAACACATTAATTAGAGTATTCCCAAACAGGGGTAAAAAGACCTTTCAACTGGAATGCGCTGTAGAGTACTGCCACCTGAGAATCTCCCTGACACTACAGCTACATTTATGCTTACATTTGCAATTCTAGACATTTGCAGAAATACAAGTCATAATTTACAAAAGGCATATGCACATTTAAATCCTGAACATGGATTTATAATACTTTTGTTTTCCCCAAAATTTAACAATCACTTTTATGCATGTTTAAGCAAGCTTACATTTGAATTGATTCTTCTTATAATGAAGTGTTTTATAGAAGTATTTACGTGGTTTCGAACTAACCTGGTTCAAAGAAAATTATGTATGTCTCTGAAATAGACGCTGAAGCATTAGTTTTACTTCAAAAGTATAGCTGTAAGGATATAAGCATTTCCCAAAGCAAGGATCTGTCAAATATAAAATAATTACCTCACATGCATCAATCTTTAGGGTAGTAAGTTTACTGCTGTATATTCTCCCTCAACATACCAATCAATGAAAGCAAATGGACCTCACAATGTAGCAGTCCATGTCTAGTGAAGTGTGTAAGATGAATTTTGAGCCGGAGGCTCATTTCTCCTGAATTCTCCTCTTTCCTCTGCTACACTCTGAGAGTCTCCTTTCTCTCTCTCTCTCTCTCTCCCTCCCTCTCTCTCTCTCTCTCTCTCTCTCTCTCTCTCTCTCTCTCTCTCTCTCTCTCTCTCTCTCTCTCTCTCTCTCTCTCTCTCTCTCTCTCTCTCTCTCTCGAAGAGTAATGTCTTGTCTGCAGCTGCCAGCATTACAGAGGGGAAACGGTGGCTCCAGAATGCAGGCTGACCTTTTCACCACCATTCCGGTTTACTGTATATATTAACATTACTGGACGCAACTGATGACCGCTGCTCGTCATTCTACTTCAAGGTGACCACTGGGGGTGGGTGAAATAAGATCTTAATAAGACAGAATTCCAGAATACAGACTAAAGATCACAACATCATGAAAAATATTTAACTGGACTTCATAATTTTGCTTAATGTACAGAATTGAAACTGGAAACACTTGTTAAAAATTATTTTCTTAGGAAACAACTGGAAAATT
Organism: Hemibagrus guttatus; assembly: GCA_033459395.1. Lineage (NCBI taxonomy): Eukaryota > Metazoa > Chordata > Actinopteri > Siluriformes > Bagridae > Hemibagrus > Hemibagrus guttatus. The sequence goes on from JAUCMX010000001.1 coordinate 19,309,593, forward strand.
TCTATATATATTTATATATATATATTTTTTTTGCATGTTTGTCACACTTTAATGTTTCAGATAATCAAACACATTTAAATATTAGTCAAAGATAACACAAGTAAATACATCATGCAGTTTTTAAATGAAGGTTTTTATTATTAAGGGAAAACAAAATCCAAAACTACATGGCCCTGTGTGAAAAAGTGTTTGCCCAAAAAAGTGAAGTAGACCAAAAGATTTTGTTTTCCCTTAATAATAAAAACCTTCATTTAAAAATTGCATGATGTGTTTACTTGTGTTATCTTTGACTAATATTTAAATGTGTTTGATTATCTGAAACATTAAAGTGTGACAAACATGCAAAAAAATAAGAAATCAGGAAGGGGGCCAACACTTTTTCACACCACTGTATATCTTTAGAAATTATGAAGAATCATCATCAGTCCATGGCTAGGGTAAGATAAGGGAAAGGTTGACCAGATAGATGCATTATCAAAGCGGAAAAAAAAATTCTACAATTAGTACAAGATGTTAAAGAAGTACATAAAAAGGAAGACTGTCCAGTCATGTTTTGCAAACCAGGAAGAATCCTCATGCCATTTACTGTTTTCAGTTTCCAAAGACACTGTAAATTTATGATCTTGACTGGCAAAAAAAAAACATGTGATGCTCACTCTGCGAGTAATCTTTATGCTGTGAAGCTTTTGGAAAGCTTGGCTATCATCGTATAAAATTTTACATTTCCATTAACATATTTGGCTTTTGGCAGATGCCCTTCTCCACAAAAGTGGTGATGTACAAAAGTGCTTTGAAGTTTTTAATCAATGAATACATCAACACTGGTTCACTAGGTCACAGACTGAGGATATAATCAGAACTCTTTTGGGAGGAATTATTGCACAACAGCTTTTTTTTTTTTTTTAAAAAGAATACATAAAACAAACGGGAAAACAAGCTCTAGTTTAAGGAAGAGGTAGGTCTTCACCCGTCGTTTGAAGACAGCCAGTGACTCAGCTGTTCGGACATCTACATCTTCATTCCACCACCTCGGTGCCAGAACAGAGAAGAGTCTAGATGAATACCTACCTCATACCCTGAAATATGGTGGGACCAGTTAAGCAGTGCTAGGAGTAAATCAGAGGGAGCATGGTGCAGTGCACGAAGTGATAAGAGCTTTGAGGTAAGATGGTGCTGGTCCATTCTTGGCCTTGTAGGCAAGCAGCATTGCTTTGAAGCTGATGCGTGCAGCTACCGGAAGCCAGTGGAGGGAACGCAGCAGTGGGGTGGTGTGGGAGAACTTAGGCAGGTTGAAAGCAAGTCACGCAGCTGCATTTTGGATCATTTGCAGTGGACGAATTACGTTCAGAGGTAGACCCTGCCAGTAGAGAATTGCAGTGGTCCAGTCTCAAAATGACAAGAGGCTGAACAAGCGTGGATAAAAATGGCCAAATCCCTCTGATGTTATAATGAGGAAACCTTCATGAGCGTGTCACATTAGCAACATGCAAGGAAAAGGACAGATGATTGTCCATGGTTACTTCAAGATTGCGAGTAGTGGCTGAAGGGGAGATCAGAGCGTTGTGTAGGAATATCATAAGATCCTGGCCTGGGAATGAATCACCTGGGATGGCCAGCAGTTCAGTTTTGCTGCGACGGAGTTTCAGCTGATGAGCCTTCATCCATGATGATATGTTCGTCAAACATACTGAGATCTGAGTTAAAGTTGACTATAGTCAATTATAAACAATGTGTTCAAGAATTTGAGGAAGAAAAGCGCAGGAGGTCTTGCAAGATGGTCTAGAGCATAATGAAAGGGATTGGATCCAGTGGGCAGGTGGTAGGATTGCAGACTGGATGATTTGTAGAATCTCTTCTGCTGCCACGGTTTAGAGATGTGACAATGAAGGAGTAGGGGAATCCTGGCTTATAATATTACTTTTTTTCACCTGGCATTTTGAACACTTGCATATACTGCAAGAAATTATATCCTAGCCAGTAAATTATGTCATATTTAACTAATGTTTTTGTCTTTTAAATTGTTTTCAAACAAACATAAGATTATTAATAATAATGCTAATTAATAGTAAATGCTTACTCATTTACAGCTTGATTCTGTCTCATTCTATTAGCAGGTAATTTTGCTTATTTTGCAAGCATTTATTTCTGGAAAGAAGCATAGAAATATTTTATAAAAAAATATCTTACAGTCTGGATTAAAGCTGTATTAATAGTCTGTAGAAGCGCTTATGGTTTTGCTGATAAATAAATATATTTTTCACCATTCAGAGGACAAATATATGCACATTGTTTTATTTTATGAGCCTTTTTTTTTCAGCCAATTATAATTCTGTTTCACAATGGGAAATGTGAGCTTCACTCAGCTTACTGAAGTACCACTAGACTTGTTGCAGAATATTCGCCTTTGTACCTTCTCAAAATCATACATACATACAATAACTATTAAATCAATAAGCAGCTTTCCATCTTCACAGTAGGCCTGCTTTTATTACAAAGCTGAATACAATCAACAAATTATTAGCTATTCTTTTACATTTCAATGCATTTGGAGTTACAAAAGCCATTTGAAATACATTTTTTATTTTATTATACACATATTTTAATCTAATCTAAACATTCTCACATACAATTACTCTTGTTAATCATCATACATTGTTACCCAGTATTATGTGAGATGAATAATTAAGAATTATTTAATAAAAACAATAAAAAGCATTTATTGTTTATCTACTAGTTTATCTAATAGTCTGTAGAAACTGTGGAGTCCCATAGGAGTTCAGATGGTGGTACCTTATTTGGTTTTATTCATATTCCTGCATCATCTGCATTAAGTCACTTGCGAATTAAATGCTATATGAACTGTCACAGATGTCAGTTATGCTAAAATAACTGTACAAAGAGCTCAAAGCAAATCCCACTAGATAATACATAATAAATGGTATAATGGTATAATAGAATGCTGTTTTCATAGGTATTTTGCCTGCTTGATGATGTTATCAGGTGTTCGAAATAAACTACATGGTACATTCTCATATTTATTAGTCTAACATATTTATATATGTATACATAAAAACATTTCTATATCTAAAAGTAGCATATATTTCTAAATCAAGTCAAGTCTAGAAGCTTACGTTGTCATTTCTACCATGGATAGCTGTTCATAAGACAGTTAGGAGCAATTTTTAGCAGCATTACGTGATGTGCAAAAATTGCAGTGTGTGTGCAGAGCTGTACAGTAGTGTCAGTCCAAATGGATAGTTTTCGTAAAGTGAAAAAAAAGGGAAGTAAAAATCAGTGGCTGAGCTGTGTTCAAAGCCATTGTACAATCCTTGACATACAAACACCTGAGACCACATCACAATAACTGAGTTCTGTTTTAAACCAATATAAGTGCTCTGACTGCATAATATTTTAATATTTTTCTGTTATATTGCTTAGTAACTAATGCTTAGTGTAAACAGATACACTGCTTTGGGGCAGAATTGTTTATTGTTTATTTATTGTTTATTATGCTTACACTATGGACAGAGTCTTGTGTGTCTGTGTTTTGTAACTGTCAGAAAGATTTCTGCCACTGGCTCTAAGGAGGTTTTTTTTGTTGTCTTAACATTAAGAGAGAGATAGAGAGAGAGAGAGAGAGAGAGAGAGAGAGAGAGAGAGAGAGAGAGAGAGAGAGAAGAGAGAGAGAGAGAGAGAGAGAGAGAGAGAGAGAGAGAGAGAGAGAGGCAGAGGGAGAGCGAGAGAATGTAATATGCTGTAATATAAATGCTAACAGTCTTGTGGACATTCTATATTTCTCTAACATATAAACTTAAAGAAATTGTAACAGCTTTTAAACTATTGTGGTATAGGATGAATATAAAGCTTCAACATGTGTTGTATGAAAATAATATATTTTAGCGTACTAATGGTCTTCTGCTTCATACCTTCTTGTAACAGAACACCCGTTGTGTTTTATTCTTTACATGTCTAAAGCCTACCAGTCAAATAAATCTTTGGAAGACTTTTAGCCTTGGTCACTGGCACTGATCCAAAAGAATATGTTCCAGTCCTACTCTGAGTTTTTACCTTTTGATCATAGTTCTACAACCTGGTGCCATTCAGAGTAAAAATGGTTCCCCTTTGAGATCTGACTCTTCTCAAAGTTGCTTCATAACCCTCAGGGAGTTTTTCTATTGCTCATTAGGTGCCCGTTTGTCTCTCCACATTCCGCTGCCTTGGGATGTTGTGTGTAGTAAAAAGGAATAGAAAAGTCTAAGTGAATTAAGTTTAAATTATTTCTGAATACATAAAGTTCACAATTTAATCATGCAGTTGATCTAATTCTTCTTGTTCCTCTTGTTTTTTAACATAATGCTATTAAAAAGTTTTGTTCATTAAAAAACAAGACTTATAGAAACATGATGAAAGTTTGCATGCTCTTTTTTATGCATAATTAACATTTAATTGTCTGTAAAATGTGCATTGGAGACACAGATTAAAAACGTACGTTTCCATATGCTCCACTAAATGATCTTTGTGCCACAGATGACAGCTTGAGACATGCTATGATTAGTGTAGCATAAACTCATAAAGTCTACCCCGTGGATTTGTGGGTGATGAAGGCATGCAGCAGGTGATGTTGGATTTTGATCTTCCCATTGTTCCAGAGTGAATAAATGTGCTCAAAGTTCATTATGTTTAGTTTTCCTTTCCTTTTTGCACATGCTTCATTCGAAACTAAAGTTTCATTACTTAAACACTGCTTTATGAAAAGTTCAGAAAATTACCATTTTCCTGAAAAAATAAATAAACAAACAAACCTCTCAGTCTTTTAATAACCCTGTTTGCTAGAAGTCTAAAATCTATCAAGGGTGCCTTATAGTCATTACTAATCCGCAGAAGTGTGACTGACAGATCATAATTAACCTGAAACATCCAATTCTATCCATAGCTTTGTTCATTAATCTTTCTCACACCCTTCTTACAATTGTAAATCAGATGCGTACATGGAAGGAATTATTCAAATATATTCAAATATAGTCAGACTATTCAAATGAGCAGGGCCAATGGCTAAGTGACAGTGATTGCAATATGAGTTTGTGCACTTTTCTATCTGTGGCTCTTCCTGAAGTACAACAAGAGCTTAAAGCCAAGAAAGGAAAAAAAATATTTCAGCAATCAAACTTGTCATTTCACTTGTCCCGTACATTTAAAAGGTGTCCACTTCTGAACAACAAACTAATCAGAGAAATATCCACAGCATGCTTAGAATGGAATTGCGCTACAGATTGCTCTCACTGGGTCTCTCTCAGCCATGATTACCCTGAATAACAGACACCAAGGATGAAAGTCAATGAAGATCATTTTACTGCTGGAAGACAGCAGCCTGAACTTCCATTTCACATACACTGCAAATGTTCTACATGACCTGCAATCACCAAATGCCTTTAGAAACATCACTGATTCATCTAGTCCATGAAAAGCTGGGAGCATTGGCAATTGAAAAGGGTTAAGGGGAAAACAGAATGAAGCATGCAAAACCCTCAAAACACACAATAAAATTCATATTACTAATGATGTGCAGGGGTTGACATCAAGATAAACACTGTATATTTCTGTAATAATAAAGAGAAAGGTCCATCTGCAAGAAACAGTAGGGATGGCTAGGATATGCATCTCTCTCTCTCTGAAAATGTCAAACTGCATATTTTATGGAGAACATCATTTAAATTATGCTGATCATCATGAGATTTCCATAGTTGCTAGAGGAGTTCTTACAAGCCATTTGATTATACTGATTTTGTGACACTGACAAGACTGAAGAAAAAATAAAAAATAAAAAACAATGTGAAAAACAGAAAAAAAATTTATGTAGATTTAGCTCGGTTTCTCATTCCTTTTTATTTTTATTACTTACAGGCAGGTTTTAAAGGCTTCTTACTTTAATTTTATCATGTGAGCAGCATTTTTATTCACCCAGTACATCTTGTCACACCACCTGCAAACATTTGTTAAGGAGAAGTACATATGGGTTTGTGCTTGATCAACAATCATCCTTTTTCAACTCCCCTCCCAAAGGCTTATCCTTAATTGAGTGTAACCAGCCATTCTCTACATGCAAAGTAATCCATAGTCTTGACTAAGCAAGAGCAAAGCAAACTCTCAAGAGCATCATTCAATTATACCTAACACCCATTAATACCCTCTACCACACAACAAGGAATGTTCAGCTTTATATACCTCAACTGGACCTGCTGGTGTGTTTTTGCTTGCTATGCAACTCTTAACTCAGGGTGTTTCTCAGTGCAAAGCCCCTTTTTTTCTTAACACTTTTCTTAGGGAATCAGGCCTGGTTTGGTCCTTAAGGTGTATTTGACTCCCACATCAAGAGGAGACTGGAAGGCATTGTCTGTAAGACCTCAAAATTATTATTATTATTATTATTATTATTATTATTATTATTATTATTATTATTATTATTATTATTATTATTATTATTATTATTATTATTGAACAGTTAGGTCCTGTCCACTAATTTGGTTGGACAAGCAGCATTCCAAGAGTGCTCATACATTTTCTATGGGCCATCAGTCAGTCTGTGTCTTAACATAACAACATGTAATGCTCTATCCATCTGTGGCATCTTGGGCAACTGTTTTTGCTCATGGAACAAAATATTTAATTAAATTAAATATTTGCCAAAACCGTTTCTGAAAGAAGGTGGTTACTTGATATTCATTTCTTTCTAACAGAACTGTTGTATGGCTGTTATATATAAAATTGTCCTTGTGGCTACAGCCGAATCACAGCAATGCTAATATTCAGTACAATAGCACTTTACTCATGTGATAATGCTTTATTCCTCACAGTATTCCTCACAGTTCCTCACAATATTAAATACTGGGTTTCTTAAGTACGGGCTGGGCTGCATCCTATACATAAAGTCTGTGGATTGAGATTTTGTATTGGAAATTAAGTCTCTCAAGGGAATTAGATGTTCGTGATTAATAATTGCTTTCACAGCCTTAAAATTTTACTATATTCCAAACATATAGGCCAGTGCATGTACTGTTTGACACTATCAGATTTATCTTGTGTATACCTAATGATATCACACTCTCCATCTGCTTCCTTTGTACAATAGATCTTATTAAAAGCAAATATATAAAGAAGCAAATGTTTTTCCTAAAGGGGGCGCGGTGGTTTGGTGGTTAGCACGTTTGCCTCACACCTCCAGGGCTGGAGGTTTGATTCCCGCCTCTGCCGTGTGTGTGGAGTTTTCATGTTCACCCCATGCCTCGGGGGTTTCCTCCCCCGGTCCAAAGACATGCATTGTAGGTTGATTGGCATCTCTAAATTGTCCGTAGTGCGTGAGTGAATGAGAGTGTGTGTGTGTGCCCTGCGATGGGTTGGCACTCTGTCCAGGGTGTATCCTGCCTTGATGCCCAATGATGCCTGAGATAGGCTCCCCGTGACCTGAGAAAAGATCAGATAAGCGGTAGACAATGAATGAATGTTTTTCCTAGAACATGTGATTGTTCATTCATTCATTGTCTACCGCTTATCCGAACTATTCTCGGGTCACGGGGAGCCCATGCCTATCTCAGGTGTCATTGGGCATCAAGGCAGGATACACCCTGGATGGAGTGCCAACCCATTGCAGGGCACACACACACTCTCATTCACTCATGCAATCACACACTACAGACAATTTAGAGATGTCAATCAACCTACCATGCATGTCTTTGGATTGGGGGAGGAAACCGGAGTACCCGGAGGAAACCCCCAAGGCACGGGGAGAACATGCAAACTCCACACACACACATGGCGGAGGCGGGAATTGAACCCCCAACCCTGAAGGTGTGAGGCAAACATGCTAACCACTAAGCCACCGTGCCCCCCCATGTGATTGTTTTATTATTCAAATCATGTTGGGCTGTGCTGTACCATCCTGACCGAAAGTTTTTCATTTACTTTCAAAAACCAGTGAGTGACTTAGACTCCAGCTTGATTAAGGCCATTTTTAGGCATTGGGCTCTAATTCACTAATCAGACCTGCATTTATCCGCCTCTGAAGTAGCATCTGATAAAAATTATTGCTTTGCAATGCATGTTTCAGATTCAGATATTTTAACAAGTGCAAAATTTCTTTATTACACCGTAGTCTCTCTTTTTTTTTTATTTTGCTAATCATTTTATTCAAACAAATTACAATAGAGGCTGGATACAATCTAAGCAAGTGACCAGCAAGTACAAATCTATTGCAAAAAGAACAGAAGGGCCACTAAACACAAGGGGCTGAATTCAGAGCTGTCTGTGTATTGAGAAGTTAAAACCAAAATGGCACACATCAGTGCTCAGACCTTGTACGTAACTCTGGATTAACAGTACATGTTCACTTGCATAGTTTGTGGCTGTATGCTACAACATAGCACATAGTCAATACATTGACTTAGACTTACTTTTGACAAATCAAAGGTTTTGGCAGCATGTTGACGCAGTGGGTAGCAGTCATGCCTCATAGCACCAGTGTTCTGGGCTCTATCCTGAGATTAGATTACCATCTATGTAGACATTTACATGTTGACATTTACATCCCCATGTTGGTGTGGGTTTCTATGGATTTCGGGGTTTGCTTTCACTATCCCAAAAACATGTAGGTAGGACGATTGGCTACAACAAATGATTTAAAAAGTAGTTTGTGGAAATTAGTAGAAATTGTTTATTTTTCATGATTTAACAAGCTTACCTGTAGCTGGTTGTAATGAACATTTAGCAGTTTGTGATGTTAATGCCTCCTTCCTGGCTCACTAACCATGTTAAAAACCATAGTGTTTGTGGCCAAACATTCACATCAAGCTATTTAGCAGATAAACTGCCTTATTGTTTAGTGAGATAGCACTGACTACAGACTAGAAGTTACAGAAATATAGATATACATATCCCTAAATCTGTGTGTACTCATAAAAAGGATGAAAAACCCAAGGATGGAAAAACTACTTATTTATGCTCCTCTCATGAACACTTACGTGTCATAAAATAGGACTCAACAGCCTTGAATGGAAGTACAGATTTATTGATAAATGGTGTAAACAAACTACAAAATAGTAAAAACAAGAATAAAAAAAAAATCAGAGAAAATAAAAAGAAAGTAAAATTTTATTAACAATGAGATTACAAAAAAAAAGACATAAAAGCATATTCGCATCTGTGAAGCCAGGCTGTACTGCTACAAAAACCATGAACGCTGTTAATTTACACTTGCTTTTGAGGCAGCAAATCTAAGTAAACCTTTAATCAAAAAAGATAGTCACCATGTGAAGGCCAAAATGGATGAATGATAGACTTTCTAAAAGATGAAAAGCACATTCTTGTTGCATTTCAGAATTTGTAGAATGTTAAGAATTCCTTCTTTAAATATCTTCTATGAAATATCTCGTCATAGATTCGCAGGGTTTATTTACAATCCATAGGTTCACCCGTGTAAATACAAAATGTGGCTATACAGACACTGTGGAAAATCCTTTGCTTTAGCATTATTTATGAGTCCTTAGGCCACATCCCCACATTCAATGGCTTTTCTATGAAAGCAGTTAGTTGTACACTTTATCCATGTTCTGTGCTAGAACATTCATGCTATTCACATTCCTGAAAATGAATAGGTTCGTTCTAATCCTGGATTTGCCATTAACATCCATCACACTGAATAGGATTATAGTGGTCTGCATATATCTTGAGCAATTTCAAATTACAAGTATGATGGCCCCATACTTGGCACTCATAAATTCAAACAAGAAGAGTTATAGATCATGCTCTTCTTGGGCAATGGGATGAGTCCTAACTCTCATTCATTAGCAGTGGTCTCTCTCCCTGCACAGATGCAAAAATCTATAAACTTAAAAATTTTCTGCTAGTAACCCTTTGTTATACCATCCACTCAATTTCCACATTATAAGGAACACCTGTACCTTGCACATTCAATCAAGTATTTAATCAGTCAATCATGTGGCAGCAATTCATTTACAGGTCAAGAGCTTCAGTTAATGTTCACATCAAGCAACAGAATGTGGAACAGTGTGACTGTAACTGTGGCATGGTTGTTAATACCAGATGGTTTGAGTATTTCATAAACTGGTGATTTCATAAACTGGTGATCTTCTACAGTTTACACAGTTTCTTTAAAAAAACAAAACAAAAAAAAAAAAACGTTTCACGAGTGCCTTGTCGATGACAGAACTCGGAGAGAAATGGCCAAAGTGGTTTGAGTTGCAGCAAGCATTTATTAACTCATGTAATCACTGTTTATACACAGAGCAGAAAAGCATCTCTGCATGCACAAAACCGTGTGGTGGATGTCATCAGGTTCCACTCCTGTCAGCCAAGAACAGGAATCTGAGGCTATCATGGGCACAGAATCACCCAAACTGAATCGTTGAAGATTAGTGGAGAAATCACTTGGTCTTTTTCTTCAACTCTTACTTCAACTTTCTTCAACTGTATACTTTCAGTGAATCTTTGCCCATGATACTCTCAGAATCTTATTCTTGGCTGACAGAAGTGGAACCTGATGTTTTCTTCTACTCAAGGTTTGATGTGTTGTGTGTTCTGAGAAGTTTTTCTGCTCACCATGGTTGTAAGTTGGTTGAGTGCTTATTTGACTTACTTTTGACGTTCTGTCATCTCAAGCCAGTCATGTCATTCTCTTCTGATTTCTCTCATTAACAAGGTGTTTCAGCCTGCAGACTCTCCATAAACAGGATGTTATTGTTAATGTGTAAACTCTAGAAATGTTGGGTGTGAAAATCCCAGCAGATCAGCAGTTTCTGAAATTCTCAAACCAACCCATTTGGTACCATCATCCATGCCAAGGTGAAAGTTATAAAGATCATGCTTTCCTTCATTCTGAAGATTGATTTGACTTTTAACTGAAGCTCTTGACCTGTATCTACATGATGTTTTGCATTTCACTGCTGCCACATAATTGGCTGATTAGATAACTGAATGACTGTAGAGGTGTAAATGTATTCCTAATAATATGAATGGTAAATATACATGCCAAAACAAAGAAATAAAAGAATACTTGGTAAGGATATTTACTGAGTCTCTAACAGAACTGCTTACTTTAAATGGTTTTAAATACTAAAGCTGATATACATTGTTACAGTCCTTGTAAAATCCACAGAAATGCTGGAGTATTCACATGAGGTCTGTAACAGTGCCTATTATACCAAAATAGTCCTTTAGCCCAAATAATTCTTTCATGAGTCATATTTCTGGTGGCATATCAGTCTCAGGATGTTACAGGGGTGAGTCATACACTGTGATTTAATAATGGAGATTTTCCCATCATCAGGAAGAACTGAGGAAGCCCCTCTATATCTGTCTACTAAGAGAAACACATTTCCTTGTTCTTTCCTTAGTATTTTATGTATTTTATCATTTTAATTGGTTTATCTATTCTGTGGTATTTCATATCTATTTTTGTATTCCTGAAGTATTTATATATTTTATTGTATAGTATAGATGTTCACATATGAATAAACTTATATAGTCTTTAATTGAACTCTGATTAATACACTAATAAATAGCATTAATTTAATACATCATTTAAAAAAAAAAATCATAAATGTAAATGTTGCATTTGGTTGGAAAGATTAAAATGAACTGGATTATTTAACATAGACTTGCAAAAGTTTTTCTAAATTCCTAACAAGCACCTAAATACATTAAAGAAAGGTTTTTAATTAACTGTCTGATTAAAATGCATGAAACACATCATTTATGAACAACCTGGAAATAAATAAATAAATGAATGAATAAATAAATAATTATGTTCTATAGATGGGTCATAGTTAATTGAGTGTTGAATAGGTAAAGCAACAAAGCATCTTGATTTCTACACATAACCCAACAGTGCAATCAATTTCACCCAAAATGGGTATTCTCATATACTGTATAATGCACTGGGCTATAGAAAAACTCAAACTGGGTTACACATAACACAATGTTTTTTAGAGTGAAGAGAATGTTATCTATTGCACAGAGGTTTAATGTTAGAACTTCCATTTCTTTCACTCTCAGCAGCAATCCATCTTGTCTACTTAAGGGAATTAGTTTTCAATTAACTGTTGCCAACTCACTTGAATGGCTATGTAATTAAGAATGATGATATAATCTTGGAAGCCAATTTTACTAGTGAATAACTCCAAATGCCATCAATCACTATATAACTGGGAATAAACTGGTTTGCATTGTACCATGATGAAAAACAAATGGACTTTAGCAAAGTTTTTGTTGTTAAAGATGACTCTTTTGCAACATGTATATATATATACATGTTGCAAAATAATATATTAATATATATATAAACATGTATATATATATACACATATATATATATATATATATATATATATATATATATATATATATATATATATATATATATATATATATATATATATATATATAAATAATATATATATAAACATGTATATATATGCATATATATATATAATAATATATAATATATATATAAACATGTATATATATACATATATATACATATATATATATATATATATATATATATATATATATATATACAGTGGGGCAAAAAAGTATTTAGTCAGCCACCAATTGTGCAAGTTCTCCCACTTAAAAAGATGAGAGAGGCCTGTAATTTTCATCATAGGTACACTTCAACTATGAGAGACAGAATGAGAAAAAAAAATCCAGAAAATCACATTGTCTGATTTTTAAAGAATTTATTTGCAAATTATGGTGGAAAATAAGTATTTGGTCACCTACAAAAAAGCAAGATTTCTGGCTCTCACAGACCTGTAACTTCTTCTTTAAGAGGCTCCTCTGTCCTCCACTCGTTGCCTGTATTAATGGCACCTGTTTGAACTCGTTATCAGTATAAAAGACACCTGTCCACAACCTCAAACAGTCAGACTCCAAACTCCACTAAGGCCAAGACCAAAGAGCTGTCAAAGGACACCAGAAACAAAATTGTAGACCTGCACCAGGCTGGGAAGACTGAATCTGCAATAGGTAAGCAGCTTGGTGTGAAGAAATCAACTGTGGGAGCAATTATTATAAAATGGAAGACATACAAGACCACTGATAATCTCCCTCAATCTGGGGCTCCACGCAAGATCTCACCCCGTGGGGTCAAAATGATCACAAGAACGGTGAGCAAAAATCCCAGAACCACACGGGGGGACCTAGTGAATGACCTGCAGAGAGCTGGGACCAAAGTAACAAAGGCTACCATCAGTAACACACTACGCCGCCAGGGACTCAAATCCTGCAGTGCCAGACGTGTCCCCCTGCTTAAGCCAGTACATGTCCGGGCCTGTCTGAAGTTTGCTAGAGAGCATTTGGATGATCCAGAAGAGGATTGGGAGAATGTCATATGGTCAGATGAAACCAAAATAGAACTTTTTGGTAAAAACTCAACTTGTCGTGTTTGGAGGAGAAAGAATGCTGAGTTGCATCCAAAGAACACCATACCTACTGTGAAGCATGGGGGTGGAAACATCATGCTTTGGGGCTGTTTTTCTGCAAACGGACCAAGACGACTGATCCGTGTAAAGGAAAGAATGAATGGGGCCATGTATCGTGAGATTTTGAGTAAAAACCTCCTTCCATCAGCAAGGGCATTGAAGATGAAACGTGGCTGGGTCTTTCAGCATGACAATGATCCCAAACACACCGCCCGGGCAACGAAGGAGTGGCTTTGTAAGAAGCATTTCAAGGTCCTGGAGTGGCCTAGCCAGTCTCCAGATCTCAACCCCATAGAAAATCTTTGGAGGGAGTTGAAAATCCGTGTTGCCCAGCGACAGCCCCAAAACATCACTGCTCTAGAGGAGATCTGCATGGAGGAATGGGCCAAACTACCAGCAACAGTGTGTAAAAACCTTGTGGCGACTTACAGAAAACGTTTGACCTCTGTCATTGCCAACAAAGGGTATATAATAAAGTATTGAGATGAACTTTTGTTATTGACCAAATACTTATTTTCCACCATAACTTGCAAATAAATTCTTTAAAAATCAGACAATGTGATTTTCTGGATTTTTTTTTTCTCATTCTGTCTCTCATAGTTGAAGTGTACCTATGATGAAAATTACAGGCCTCTCTCATCTTTTTAAGTGGGAGAACTTGCACAATTGGTGGCTGACTAAATACTTTTTTGCCCCACTGTGTGTATATATATATATATATATCTCATAATGTATTGCTTTATGTTTAGCCAATTAAAACTAACTGAAAAGACCAAAGTCTTTCAAATATGAAAGATTGTTTGAATCTTAAACTAAAAATATGTCATTTTAAAGTACTTGTAGAAATTTTTATGATGTAGACAGAAACACAGAAATGTGATTTTGAAGTGTCCAAACCCTTGAACGCAGTTACAGTATTTGTTATTTGTTCCAAAATTTATAAAGGACATTTGATGATAAATAGTAATCAAAATAGTAATCTAATCTGACAATACAGGGCATGGTTTGAAAAAAAAAAAAAACATCATTGAATCATTATTAGAGTGTACAAAGATTGAATCATTATTAGAGTGTACAAAGTAACATTTGTGACTAAATTAAGCAGTATAAAAGTACATTAGAAAATAAGCTACAGATACAACTATGTTGTTTAAAAATGTCAATGAATGTGTAGGTGGAGTAAAATGTCTTATTATTCTGTTTAGATTACAGAGCAGGAATTTGAATCTTTTGCTTTATCTTTCACCTCTTCATACAAAAGTCACTGGAGGCAGGCAATATTTATCTACCAGAAGCATGTAGGCTGTCAAGTACGTTCTAGTACAATGATTTAATTTCACTTTTGGATTATTTTTTTATGAATGTATGTATAACATATAATGAATATGTGGTAACAAAATGGCCTTTGGCAAAACAGCACTTTTATTATAGGAAGAACCTCGACACATACAGCCACTAAAAATCTGAAGTAAAATAAGATAAGCAAAAAAACTCAAATTAAAGTCTGATTAAAAGAAAAGAAAATACCAGCTTTAATAGCACACATTACATTTTTACACTTGTGAAATTAGATTAGGGTCAGCCCTTGAACTTTGAGTTGTAGCATGTAGTAATATCTGGCATTTCAGGTACTGACCTTATCACATGGGTGTGCATACAAAGGTTTTCTGGAGGCAACTACTGGAAGCAAAACAATTGAATTAATCTACTTAATAAAAATGTAATTAAATATCTGTGTCTGCTAATATGAGAATACGAACAGCACAGAAACAGTGTGTACCTGTGTAAGTAGATTACTTGAATGAAGAACACAGGGAAATAGCTATGTTGTCTACTTAAAGCCAGATGGCAATTTTTATTCATACAGGAGATCTGCAAAATGTCACACAAAGACTTAAATCCACCAATTGAAAAATCTTCATTCTGCCTTTTCTTCAATAACAAAAAATGTTGCAATGTGCAAATTTTTTTTTACTGCTTTGTTGATGGTGACACAACATAAATAGAAACAGGCATTGTCCTTGATACATATATATGTTTCAAAAAATTTCATACCTTCTCCTACCTACCTAACCTTCTCGACCACAACAAACACATACAGTACATCTACTGAAAAGTAGCCAAAACGAATCAGTCACAGCTGGGTTCTACTTTAGGACTAAATTAAAAGGTGCTAAAATTAATTGGACACTAGGTGGTCGTTGCTAATTTTCTACACCTTAATGAGGTCAAAAAGCCACATAGTGCTGCTGATGTGTCATTGTACCTGGATAGTAAATTACCCATGTCTGGCACTGTTGCTATTAATTGGTAGTGGGCATGTTCAGATTAGCGAAGGTTAGGTCAGTTGAAGCTTGAAGTTTAAGTTTGCAAGAGGTCTGTAGGTTTGGGAGCTATGGAGGTCATTGTGTAGCATCATTTGTGTACATAATAAACAAAAGGCTTATTAAGTATGTGAAGGTGTCCAATGGTTATTTTCCTCAGACTCTATGACCATTTGCTAAAGTATTATGTTCATTCATGCGTTATATTTCACATGACAGCTTTATGCCTAGGGCTGTCTCTGAATATGTTGTATTTCTTATTCCTTGTGTTTTGATATGGTGCTTCTCTGTAACACAACACACCAATGTCAGAGGTGATAATACTCCCTGGCTCAGCCAGCCATAGACCTGCTTCTTTATTGTCTCCCCATCTCCCTTCTGCATCTCACTCTCTCTGTTCTGTATTTACATTGGCCTCTTAACTTTGCAATTGAGCTAGTATAGACTTTCTTTTTACTTCTAATAGAACTTTATACTTATATTAGTGAAAAAGATGATCTGAAATCATAAGCGTGCAAAGAAATCATTTAATTTAGAAATCATTTTACTGATACTATTTACTATAAAATGCAGCTCTGAATGGTTACTTACATTTAAAAATTTCATTTCAAAATCTAGCTTTAGCTCACCTCTATGTACATGCCCAAGGAAAATTCTGACATCAGTAATTTAAAAGAACCCCAGTAATGTTAGCTCATCTCGGAGTAAAGTGGTAAGGTGTTACCACTAGTTATGTTGATAAATGCTTCTTTGTTTCAGCCTGCTTCTGCACACTATCGGACCTGTCCGAATTCAGTGACTGCTCACATTGCAATTGTGAATTTAAAATTTCAGGAATATAACCCTAATCAATAGTACTTAATAGCCTGGATATCCTAAACATTTAAAATGAGTAAGATTGATGCATTTTTGTTAGATCAATACAAAATGTTTCTCTACAACTTTACTGATACAGATGCTGAAACCAGCTTGAAAATACCATTTATATGCAGGTACAAGCTGCCAAAAGATAATCAACCATGGGCCATTTCTTCTGCCCAGTCATAATGGTGTAGGTACTTTAGTGCTAAATGTTGATTAGTCTCAGATGAGATACTGAGAAGTGCTCTTATTTCACACTAATATTTAAAATATCATTATGTAAAATCTTGAATATTGAAGTCCCCTGTTTTGTATTCTTATCTGCATAGTGTAATAGACATTCCTACCCAAAAATGCTAGACCAATGCAACAATGACAAGGAACATATTATGTTTAATGATATAAAACCTCTGAGACCCCATGTCACTGGGGAATCTTACACTGGCACTGGGAAATTTAGTATATTTATCATTAAATTCTTTGTGGAAGATATTTGTAAAATTTGTGCATATAAAATATGGGCTAACTTAATAACACCTGAAAAAATGTACAAGTTTATTCACTAACAAGTTTTAAGAAAAGCATCTTTTAAATAGCATGTGTTGTCCATTTTTATATGTCTACCAGATGAAATGTACAATTTGGAACATTTACACCTATAAGTGTAAAAGATAGGATGCAGTCAACGTAAATAAAGATAATCCAGCTGCAGCTGTATGAAAAAATAATATCTCAGGTGGTCGCATATTAAATTTGCAGTCTGTGAAGTCTGTGAAGTCAAAATCTTATCATTCACTAGTTTTAAAAATTAGATTCTGTTCTATCCTGCTTTGCATGTGATGTAAGTCACACAATTATTTTCTATAAATCCTCATCCACACGCTCATTTCTTGCATGCACAGTTATCCGCGTACACATGCAAATTAACCTGCATTATTTGGAGTCTTTATAAATCAGGGCTGTATATACTGCCAGAAGCAAAGCGACAAAGCAGAAACTCCACTCAAAATGTTAGAAACTGTCAGCCACTAGGTCACAACAACCCTTTTAGAACACCATTCTTTGTTGCACTAAAAAGGACTAGAGCAGGGTCTCCAACATTTTTGTGAGTGAGAGCTCCCTGAAGGGATAAAATAATCTAGAGAGCTACTTGTTTAATATGGTAGTGCATTTTTTTTTTTTACTTTTACTTTACTTCATCACCATCATATGTCAGAGAAATAATGAAATATCTTGATATCCTGACTCAAAAAACATTAATGATTTCCAGTGGCGGACTGTGCATTTCACACCTAGGCCTTCAGTAGTGCTCCGTCTGAATCAACCCGCCCCTCAAAAACCAATTTATGGTTATAAAAACCATCTTAATATGCAGAAATACAGTATAAAGAGCCGTTGCATCGCAGATAGATAACTCCTGTAGCCACAATAAATGCCTTTATTGAATAGACAAACCAGGGGTGAACAAGTCTCCTCCTACTGCAGCTACAGCCGCGACACATATAAAAAACATCAATAATAACCTCATAAACTTGCAATATTATTTAGGAAAATCACAACGTTTTACTCACCAAAAATTCGTATTATTTGTAAACAAAATCCATCCTCCTCTCTTTCCTCAAAAACAGTTCAATTACTCTGTTGTACAGATTATCCGTGCGCTTTAGTTCCATCGCGATCCTATCCAATCAACGGGTCTGAATACGGTGACATTGCCGTACGCCTGCTAGAGGGCCCTGGTGAAACCAACTCAAAATCTGATTGGTTGAAGCAAAAGTTTCATCGCCAATTATTTTGTTTTAGAGGGCCTGCAGAACGGATTGTGAAGGCCTCCGGGCAGACTTCTTTGACTTTGACCCTGCCTGGCAACAAATGATGGCTGAAATGTGATTGGTTAAATGCTTTAATACGAAAATACATGTCTGGAAGCAGCGCAATCATCGGAAAAGCTATGAAAGGAAGCTGACAGACCATTTGGAATTATTTAATAAGTATTCATGGACAAAATATAATTAACATCAGTTTGTGATTCAGATATTTTTTTAGACCAGCAGAGAAGGCCTTGCAGGCCCTGACGGTCCGCCACTGATGATTTCTCACAAACCTCTTAAATTAAGTTTTAAATTAAATTACAATTTTAATTCTCTGTGTATATCACATACTTTCCTTGAATATTTAAAAGTCATACAATTTCCATTTTCCCCAGTCATTTGCCACAGTTGCAATAATAAGAATTTATAGTGATGGTGATGGAATTTAGAGTGATGGTGAAAAAAGTTAATTAAATTAAAATGATAACAGTAACAAAAACAGTGGCTCTCTAATGGCCTTTTAACTGTAAGCTTGACATTGCATAATTCCGTAAGTGCCCTATAATAAGAAGTATAACCTGATACTGCAATGCTAATTGACTCCTCCAGATGTCAATCAGTAAAGCATGTTCAGTGATTGTTTGTAATGAAATTCATCTGAAAAGGCAAACTCACACAGATCATTTAGAAGAAAAAAAAGAAGGAAACTTTCATGGCTGCAATACAAGTTTTTTTTTAGTTCTCCAGGTCAACAAGGTTTCACAAGGGGCCACCTGATGGGCATTGAGATTAATGTCACTTTACAGACTCCATCTCCACCTCACTAGTATCCAGGTTAAATGCATTACTTAGTTTCTCAGAAATGCACCAAATGTCCAGTTGCATGAAAGTATTTGAAATGAATGACATGCTTGGTTCCAGATTAGGAGGGTTATTAAATCCTTCCTTCTTGTCCAAGCCATTTCAAGCGTACTTATTTAAAGCTTTGTCAAAGACCCCTGATGCAGAAGCATTGTTATTTAGCAGTTATTGTATGGATTGAAAGTGCTGCAATTTCTCTTTCCGTCTTTACAGAAAAACGTTGATCTCGACTTTGAATGCATTTACAGCACTGATTATTTCAATGACTTGACCATTGCCTTGCATTCTGCAGTTCAAATATCCAGTTTCCCAGTGATGTCATTTAGGAAGACAAGGTCTAGGTCCTCTCCTCTGGATTCCATGAAAATTGTGATTTCACACAATAGTGATGAAAAACACTGTAAAATCCTTCCCCTCCACAGCCATTGGATTTCATATCATGACATGAATTCTGTCACTCTGGAGCACATTGCCTGCTGGTGTATATGGAATTCTTGGCTCTCCATAAGATGAATGGGATAGCCTGTATTGCAGGGGCTGCCTCACATATCTATCACCAATACCAAGTTTTCAAATGGAACATTTTTTTAATTAAATATTTCTTCACCGCATCATAATTATCAATATCTTGTTGTTGTCTTCAGGGGCAGAAATGTCAAGAATTCCTCTCTTACAGAAAAAAAGTCAGTGAAAATCACCCGTACAGTCATTGCTCTCTTGGCAATGTCACCATCTGAGAAAATGAACAATCCTAAATGAAGCTTTGATTGTAGCTTGTAACTTTTTAGCAGGTCTGGTCAAAAAATGCTTGCTGTCTCCTTAATAATTATTTCAACCTTTTCTTTTCTCAGTGATTTTTTTAAGCAGTATGCAAGTAGCATACTTGCAAGTAGGTAACAATGGTGCTCAGTGATTGAATGTAAGTAGAATTTGATTAGTAATTGGTTGTACAAGTTAGTCTGACACACTTGTGGTGGGTGAACCGAGCCTTCTCTTATATAAGCAGCTGTGATATAAGTTGCAGAGCCATACTGAATGGACAGTAATGTCTACTAGGAAAGTCAATAAATTTGTTGCTATGCCTATATTTAATTTGCTAAACAATAGCTAACAATCAGTGACTCCAAGGACAAACACATGCTTCCATCAAGACAAATGAAGCCAACTGCTGCATAAGAGGGCATTGCAACATTCTCGGAAAAAAAGTGCCATCTACCCTTTTCCACATACATGAACTCACAGATGCCTGTGATTGGCTAGTGTTACACAGATTGAGAGGGGGGAGAGTAATGAGACAGTGTAAGAACTGTTAGACAGGAAAGGCTTGGATTGGCTTGGGGTCAGTTTGAGAAGCTTTTAATTATACAGTAATCAGTGCATTGTTGGGTATTCTAATACTATATGTCAAACAGATTGATGAGTCAGTAGTTCTCATTTGCAAATGTGGTAGTACCCATTGCTGATTATATATTTATTTTTGCCTTGTCATTATCAATGATAAAAATTGATGGCTATAGAAATACTATTTCCTGTGGATGTGATAATTCCTAACTAGATGCAATGTCAGAACATACATAATTATGAACTCATTTGAATACCTAACTGTAACAATTAGGTAACTAGATTGTAACTCTCATCTGATTGGTTTCAGATAGAGCAATATGATAAACTATGCTCTCTAGCCCTGGCCTGTTACTAAAAAGAACTGTATCATTAGATAATTTTTTCAGGCTCTGATTTGTACACTCAACTAGGCCTGAACTTTGCTGCTGGAATTAACCGTGAAGCTTTTGTTTAATTCCCAGTGCTTGCCATACTATTTTTATAATTCTCCTCATAACGTGTGCACCCTGGGAATGATACTTCAACCCTAACAGTGAGTGTGTGAAGGGCAGCTGGGGATGCTTCCACTTGCTTTATTAAATGCTCTATAATTACTAGCATGCTTTCTTTCAACCACAATCTGGTAATGGTAATGACTTTGAACTCTTTGTAACAGTGTAAATATTGTCTAGTTTGCTGTCTCATTCTGCCTCTGGAGGTTTCACCATGGTTACACTGGGTACATGCAGCATATTTGCAAACATTGATTCATCTTCAGGAAGCACTTGTGATGTGTGTGATGTGGGAACACCCCCTGGAGGGGATGTCAGTCCAATAATCAAACCTAATTTGATATATTTATGTACAACTTTGGACTTTAATTCCTGGGCAAGGAGCCAATCCAGTCACTGAGGTGTTAATTCTCAGTGCCAGCCCCAAACCCAGATAAAATGGGAGGGTTGCATCAGGAAGAACATCCGGCGTAAAACCTGTGCCACATCAAATATGAGGATCGGATGATCCCGAACAGGGAGCAGCTGCAGGACAACAACAGCATCTACAGTTTTGGACTCCACCTTGCCTGGGTTTGTAACCAGTAGAGGGATAGAAGCAAAGCATAGTATGCATGTGAATTGACAATATTACTGTGTTCTGAATCTTTGCAAATGTTGCCACCATTCTTCATGCATAATTATTTTCAGCTTTAGATGCTGCACACTGAAGTTGTTTGAGTTCAGCTTTCATTTGCTAGTTGTCAGCATCTAAATATTTATGTTTCTTTATGTTATCAGCATCTAAATCCTTATCTTTATGGTAAGCTTTGACACATCCATATTTACATCTACACCAGTGCGCCAAATCATTCATTCATTCATTCATTCATTGTCTACCGCTTATTCGATCTACACTCGGGTTACGGGGAGCCTGTGCCTATCTCAGGCGTCATTGTGCATCAAGGCAGGATACACCCTGGACGGAGTGCCAACCCACCTACAATGCATGTCTTTGGACTGGGGGAGGAAACCGGAGTACCTGGAGGAAACCCCCAAGGCACGGGGAGAACATGCAAACTCCACACACACATATGGCAGAGGCGGGAATCGAACCCCCAACCCTGGAGGTGTGAGGCAAACGTGCTAACCACTAAGCCACTAAGCCACTGTGCCCCCCTGCGCCCCCCTGCGCCAAATCAGTTTAACAAAAATTTCGTCATCAATTCAAATATTTAGTGCTCTGTGGTTTTACATAATTGTCTCATCAGTGCAGTGTTTCTCTGTAACCTTAACCCAAGCAGTTTATTGTAAACACCTGTGTTTACTCTCTCATTAATTTATTTGCATTTTTCATGTTGACAGATGAAAACTGAGAACTTATCTTGAACCTGATGCTTGGAGGTTGGATGCTAGTGCAAGTGTTTTTTTTTTTTCTTCATAAAAATAGCAACATGCAAAATAATAGCAACAGTTTAAAAAAAAAATAGAAACAAAAGCAAAGAAGGTAGGCAAACAATGTAAAAATGTCATGGCAAAGACCAGGTCAAACAGTCACAGATAAAACAGTTTTATCAAGATACACATAGGCAATTTTTGCACCCTTTGTAAAGTCATATAGACTATAAGTACTATTTTTAAATAAGAAGTGTGGTGGGTAAAAGAAGCTAGATATCCATTGTGCACTGTGATTATACCTCAGGCTAACTTACTCTTATCTCGGCATGATAATTATGGTTAATGCTCCCATTTCCCAGTGCATGACAAATGTTAACATCCCTCATTAATTCCTCTGACCTAACACTAGCAAATACACAAAACATTGCACTTTATAGCTCTAAACAATATAGCCATAAACAATATTTGGTTTAACAAAGCTAAAATAAATCTGATTACCATACTCTTATTAAGATTAAGCATAGGTACACCACAGTAACAATATGCATAAATATTATATAGTGCAGTAGTGTCCTCTAGACCTAACAAAATGAATTTGTCATACAGCTTCTTCTATTTAATATAAAAGGCAAACAGTTAGGACAGAACTTCCACCTAGCCTGGTCCCACTGGAAACATAAGGGAAGAAAGAATACTGCACTTCCCCACATAAGATCCTAAAGTCATACATCACAGGCCTAGTCATTGAGTCACATACTTTTAAACTGATAAATAGCCAAGTTAAAGTTGCTCTTCTGGGTTCTTAAAATGGTCCATGCCTCAATAAAAAAAGTTACAGCTCTTATTGTGCCCTAATGTTTTCACTGTATTCAATTATTACCACTTTGGGGACCAAGCATGGATCTATTTTCACAACTACTGGTTCAAGGATAGATCTTTCTAAATATAGGGCTTCCAATCAATCACTGAAACAACTCCAACATCCTAAATGGCTTGGTATAACATTTTATCTTAGGATATTCCAATTCAGCCAATGTATATGCATCATTGTCACAAGCACTCACTCTTAACCTCAGTTCCACTGGGCCTATTATGAACAGCTCTTATAATAAAAATGCATGAGCTGCAATTGCCAATGCAGAGCATCTGCCTTTTTTGCAGGACAGCAAAGGGACTTTTCCTGGAAGCTAACAGCCTTACAGCTTTTAGCTGCCTACCAGCATCAGCATAATTAAGTTGAGCAGCTGTATTTGACCCTTCTGTACATGTCCTTGGGAGAACTGATTGCTAAGGATATTGACAAACTGATACTGCAGCCAGTGGACTGAGAGGGACAAGTGTTCAGAAGGGATGTGACTGACATTATGCATACAGTAGATTATGTATGATGTTCACTGACAAAATGGCTTGTTCCTATGTCTAATACCTGTTTAAGGTCTTTGTGTGTAAATTAAAATTAATCTGTTGCAATTTCTAATTTGGATATCTGAATAAAACATTAAGTGCATTTTCCATGCTTTTTCTGACCATTCCTGAACTCCCTATGTGTACAGAAGAAAATCTCAGGATTGTTTTCTCAGAACTGCTGATCTGGCAATGTTGCATTAAACCAAATCTTGCAAACACTTCCAAGGTTGTGAATATGTATTTGGGCATGTTCCTACACTTCAGCATTTTTTTTTTAAAACAAGTCAGAGTTTGAAAAACTCCACATTGTTCTCCCTCTAGGCTTTTAGACTGTGCCTGATTTTTGGCTTCCCTCACTCTGATACTAACCAAGCAAGTTAGGGCCTTTTAAATGCTTAACACATAGTGCCTGGAGGTGCTGGAAGGCATAAGCAGAAATGTAAAAGAGTCCAGGAACAGCAAATCTGCACTGCATATTTCTGCTGAAATTCAAAATCTAAGCTGCATAATCCCAAAATGACCTAATTACAGAATATAACATATCAAATTGCCAGAAACAGGGCTGCTGTTTTCTCCTGCTTATTTCGGGGAGTTGCCCCAGGATAGTAGCTGTTACTAGGTCTTGTGCAGATATGGTCAAATATAAGTTACTGTATGACTCAGATCATTTGGTGGAATCTTCCACACCTGTGGAAAGTATCCATTATATTTTACAACTCATTTTAAATCCAGTTTGTGTCAACCAGTGGCTCATTCGAGTCTCCACCTTTTCAACCAAAGAATAATTTATATTCAGATGCCATTCAAAAGTGACCTGAATGTAGAGAGATGCACACAGCTAAATGAATAATTTAATAGAGCTTTTGGATCAGTATTTGATTAGCATCAGCGCGAGATAACATCCGCTGAAAGAGATAACAAAAATAAGAGGCCCCCTGTGGTTTCTGACTCACCTGTATATCAGTAGGGAGTCTTTAATGGACTGTTCAATTAGCAAGACATCAACTGTGCTGTTCTTTAAAGCACTTCATAAATCCTCAGTAACACAACAGTAAATGAGGTACATAAAATTACTTATTTTAAGATAATATTGTGTATGTTTTAAATATATTTTTTGAATATGAACTCTAGAGCCTTGGACTTAGATGATCTATCTTATAAATATGCTCAATGCATAACCCATGGGAGAATCTACTTGGTACATGAAAACATGAATTTTCGCCCCAAGAGAAGCTTATTATGCATGGATCAAATGAACATCATGTACTATAGTGTTGTTGCCTGAATGAGTGATACACAATTGATATACCCCACCATGTATTACGCATAACCTGTTAAACCACTGGAAAAAAAAATAATAATAAAGTGCTGGTAAAAATAGAGGCACAGGGTAATGTGGAGGGAAGGTAAAGGGGAATAGTGATACTGTCTTTGTACATGGAAACACTCTGAGCGAGGTGTCAATATTAATTAATGTTGACTGATGCATGTCTCATGACAAAACATTTTGGGGACTGTTTAAGGAACTAATGAAGGTTTTAATGTGAGTTTTATAGCCTAATAAAATGGGTATGAAAAGAATGCAGTTTTTCACAATTCTCTTTGATACAGCGCTGAATTTTTGTCTACCTGAATAATGTCAGAAATCTTAATAAAACATTTCTTTGGCTGTGTGTGTGTGTGTGTGTTGTGTTGTGTGTGTGTGTGTGTGTGTGTGTGTGTGTGTGTGTGTGTGTGTGTGTGTGTGTGTGTGTGTATGTGTTAGCATGCTTTGCTGGGGTCACTAGAGAGAGTTCCAGAAATGCAGGCAGATGGCTCGCAGTCTACACACTCAGAACACTGTGACAGTCCCCAACAGCTCCTCCGAGAAAAGGGTAATTAAATACTGAATTTAATCAGATTCTTCAAATTAAAGTCCAGCTGGGTTCTCTCCCAAACTCTCCTGCTGTTCATCATCCCCACTGCCTCTCCTTTGTATGAGCTGTCTGTTGAGCTCACTGTAGATGAGTCACAAAACACAAAAACCTATCTGCTGCAGAGAGACAGCCTGGAGCTGATAATTAATGATAAAGTATTGGCTCCACAGTTGTGACAGGGCAGGTAGATAGTGAAAGTGTTCACAAAACTGGCTCAAGCAATGGGAAGTGGACATTTTTATGTGCAAGTGCGCAGAATAACTCTATTTATGAGTAGAGTTGGAGTGCCAGTAACAGTTTAATGTACCCTTCTAGTGCAACAAACTGATAACAGGATAGAGAAGGCTCTCTTGTTTTGCTCTCTTTCTCTGATCTTCCTGCCAGCTTTTACATAATACTGTGAAAAGATGTGCAACACTGAGATTTTAGTGACATAAGGACACACTATCTGTTCGCGATTACTCAGCTGAGATGCTTCCATTTTTAATATTTTGATTGCCATTACACTTTTGAGATATGATTTTATCATGTTCAGGGATTCCTTTCTGGATTTGAAATACACAGTAATGTGCAATTAAATGCATCATTTATAAACCATAATGGCAAATGCCCCTGACTTAGAGAAGCAAAAAAAACCTGAACTCTATGTGCTGTAGCACTGGGGGGAGGGCAGGCCTTTCGAAAGCCAAAGACTTGGCACAATTTCAGCACCTTGGACAGCGCTGGAATCTGCGGTTTAATATAAAGGGAAACTAAAGCGAATAGGAATTCTTATTAAGAAGGAATAATTAACACTATAACAATACAACAGCGTCATTAATTGCTGATTGTTCAGTTATTAAAAACGGAAAGTTTGCAAAAATTATTTCTGTCCACACCATGGGGAGAACTGTCCTACATATTTAAGATTGCCTCTTAGAATTGAGGAGATTAATATAATAGAATGTCCTAAAATCACTGAAGCAGTGTTAGCAGAATTTGTGCATCTGACTCTTATTATTATTGCTGTTGTTGTTGTTTTATTTTTTAATGCATTTTAAAATGGGGAAGTTTACTTAACCGTCACGGCTACAAATAAGACCTGACGCACCCCTACGTGCATGAGTTCCTCCCGTGTTGTAAATGGGCTGTATGCAAAAGCCGGGCTTTCTTTTTATATCTCCACCAGCTCTGCATGTGCCTGAGTCAGACATCAGGGTACAGCCTAGGGCGCTAGGATCCGGAGGGGGAGGACTCTGTTTTGCCTTCCCGCCTCACTGATGTTGAAAAAAAAAAAAAAAAACAGAAACAGATTCCTGCTGGTGCGCATGAGTTCCCAACTTCCTGCATGAAGCAGTGCGAACGCGCTTAACGCTGAACGCGAGATCTGCGGTGGACAAAACGTAGGGAAGAGCGACTTAAAGTGCGCACCGGTGGGATTAATCGCGGAAAATGTGAAAAACGAGAAGTGTGTGTGTTCCGATCGCGGGATGCGCGATATGTCCCACAGCATTTCTACTTGCTTTCCGTTTGCAGCCCTAAACTACTCTTCTGAGCAGACAGTAAATTAGAAGCGCTCCGCGATTGAATAAGGCGTTTCTTCAAAATTGACTCTCAGTTTCGTTCGCTGTTCGGCCTCTTGGTCAGAGTGACATGAGTGTGAGAAACCCGCACCGTTACGGACTCTTGTGTTGGGGTCTGTTTGTGCTCCTCATCCAGTCCATCAGCTCGCATCCCGGTAAGTGGACATACATACATTGCATATTTGATTTCATCTGATCTTTTTTTTGGGGGGAAAAAAAGTTGCTGAACTTGGGTTGAACCCTAGTTTACTTCGACCCAGGAAAATATGAATGAAGGATTCTTGAGACATTGTCAGTCACTGTCAAAAACAGATTCTATTTGACATCTGATAGATATATATATATATATATATATATATATATATATATATATATATATATATATATATATATAGCAGATATACGTATATATATTTGTATATATGGTTTTTTTTTTCTTCCGTTCCATTCCATATATATTCATATATCACCAGAAAGCAAGAAGTAGAAAAGGGCAAGGCTTTTGTCCCTAGGGGCAAAGGTAAGGTTGCAGGAGCACTGCAAAATCTACAGGGAACAATTAATTTCTATAGTGTTTATGTCTTATTTGTGCCCAGCTTAGCTTCACTCAACACTCTACATGTTAATTTAGGGTTATGCGCTTATTCAGGGCTATTGGTGTTTTATTTAATACATGATTTTGCTCTTAGAGCTATGCAGGTGATGTAACCTTAAGAATTTTTTTGGTCAGGAGCCAGTAACTGCTCATGATACATATTACTCTGCTGTAGTCTTTATTGACGTCTGAAATCATCCATCAAGAGCACTTACTGATCGATTTATTTTGCTCTTGAAATGAGATCTATTTGCATTAGATGTAGCAAAATAACACAATAATCCTAACATCAATCTAATGAGAAACAGAAGATTTTGACTCTGTATGGAATCCTGTCATATATGCTAGTTCCTTTAAATCTCTTTCTTTTGTTTTCTTTAGGTTAACAGGTTATTATTATTGGTTCATGGACATTAGGCATCTATATACTGAAACCTATACAGTATGTGGATGCCTAATGAACATAAGAGATATATAGTTATAGCTATATGATCACACCCAGAAAGGGATCTTGCTGCCAAAATATTTGAACATATTTGCTCTGCTTTGTACACCACCTCAGTCCTGTATTAAAGAAGGAATACACACACTCACTAATCCTTTTTTGCCTTTTAAATAGGTTTTATTTATATAAGTAGATGGTTGCTTTCTTGTTTAAACCCACAAAGGTTTCCCAATTCTGTTACCTTAATGTACCTTAATGTAACTGAAAGGAATCATACTCAATCATACATAATCATTGTTACTGAGCTCTGCATGCTGTTTTAGGCTTTGATGGCTTTATTAAAGTGCTGATAAATGCTCTGGTTAAAAGGTCCTGTCATCTAAGGATACACCAGGTTGCACTTGGCTTAGTCACTTGGCTATTGATAGACAATCTTCATCAGTTTTTCTCCTTCCCAGTCCAATCCTATTGATACTCTGTACTGTGTTATTGAGCATGCAATAATGGATTTCACAAGGAAACAAAGTGGTTACTCAGAATTGGAAGACGGTTTATCAGTTCAAAATGTACAGCCAGAGCTTTGAAAGCCTTGAAAAGATGCCATTATGAACACATTTACAATCTGTATCTTGGTGGAAGCATCATTTATGCTATTTACTAAAAATGGAAAATAAATGTATTTGGATGATGAACAAAGGGTACATAAGGTTTAGATAAAAGGCTGAAAAGGTTTAGAAAAAATAGAAAGATAAACAGAATGATGTTTATTGTCAGGAGCTGTGTCTTGCTACACTACATGTCACACTTGCAGTAATATTTAGAAAATATGTTAGATCATTATGCTGTTGGGTTTGACAAAATGACAAAAATATATAATGGGGGTTTGTAAGCTACAACTGTGTACTGATAACTAATCAGTTTACATGAAGTTTGTTCATATGATATATTGAGCTTCAGTGTATTGTATTTTTCATTTTAAAAGCCGTACAGATTAAGACCAAATTTTATTTCCAACATGACCTATTACTCTGAAATATTGATGGCTTTATATAGAGAATAGGTTTGGGCTGTAATTGTCATTAATGTCATAAGAGTATAAGTGGAACTTTCTGCTGGCCAGCAATATTTATGGAATCCTTTGGCAAGATTCTTTTTTATATTTTTTGAGGTTCAGACATATTTAGGCTGTTCTAAGGATATTGTCCAGGGGTGGCTACTGTGTACTAAAAAGCACAAAGGGGCACTGCATGACCTCAGCCACTCACCATTGTTTCTTCAAAGGAACACAAAAAGCTGAATTATTTGTTTGTGGAAGGGCTGGGATTTCCTATTACGTAATTCTGTTTGAGTTGGCATTGCATTTGTGTTCAACAATGTTTCCAGTGTCTATACGGGTGTTTGTTAATGTGTTTTTCTGAATGTGTGTTTCCAGTAAAGATAGAATTACTTGGTTCCATTAACTCTTGACTGGATTCAATGCAAAAAATCATATCTTATCTCATCAAAATATCTTGAGTATAGTCAGGTATATTCAAATGTATGTGATATTAATGAATTTATTACTATGTAAGATGATTAAGCCTAAGCATTTTTACTCATCTTAAGATGGACATTGCCTTGTTTCTGAATCAAGTTTGATTAGCTTCATTTTATAAGAAATATCTGTCTGGTGTTGTGTGTGGTGAAAATCCACATAAAATCAGGCAAAAACACTTTTTTTTTATTTATTAAACATTTATTAATCAGATTCTTAAGAACCCGAACAGCACTCTGAGTCAAATCAGAAATACTGCTTCTTTGTATTTATCCTCTGTCTCCACCTCAGCTTCCTTATGTAAACAACTCAATTTATGGACCAGCATTTATTGAACACCATTAAGCTAAAGCATGTATGTATATTGAACACGTGTTATATATTACTAAGTTGCCACTTTAATAGAGGAAGAAAAAGAAGAGCTCTACACTTACCATATAAGTGCACTTAGTAGCCAATTTGTTGATCTGAACAATCTGATCAAATGTTCAGCGACGAAAAAGGACCATTATAGGACCACAGCTGATCAGTGTTGTGGACTATCCAGCACTTTGTCTGGTGATGGTACAAGTGTACCAGTCACAGCAACGTTAATGTTTGGCTTACCGACCGGCAACTTTATTAGGCACATAGTTAAGAAACATAACTCATCTTCAATATCTTTAAAGCAGTTCTGTTGAGACTGCTCCACCACTATGTGATATTTTTGCAGCCTTAGTCCTGTGGTGGTCCTAGTAGAAATGTATAAGTTACATTTTGATGGACTCTTAAGAGGAGGGGAGAAAAGAAAAGAAAAGAAAAGAAAAGAAAAGAAAAGAAAAGAAAAGAAAAGAAAAGAAAAGAAAAGAAAAGAAAAGAAAAGAAAAGAAAAGAAAAGAAAAGAAAAGAAAAGAAAAGAAAAGAAAAGAAAAGGAAGAGAACAAAAGAAAGAAAATGAACAATAAGGAGAGTAAACAGTGTCAGCAATTAAAATTTGATAGCAAGAAAATGACAAATACATGTGAGAAAAGTAAAAAAGAAAGGAAACAGTACAATGGGGTTATTTATTAGCATATATGACAAGGGAGAGATGAGTAGTGGATAGACGCACAGATTGAACAGTATTAAATATTGAGTATTGAATATTATGTGCTTTATCCATATAAATAATTTTTGTCCAAACCACCCACATAATGATCTATAACGTGTTATAAATATTATAGCATGTGTGACATGTAGTGTATTACAATTATGATTGTATTAAAATGATCTTTAAATTTATATCTTTGTATTTATCTTCTTTTTTCCACCTTTTGTTCATCATACAAATACATTTGGATGCCAAATAAACAAACAGGGATGAAAGGAGAAAACTAATTTACGCGTGCATGTGCACAACAACAAATTAAAAAAAGGACAGAAATTGAATTTGACAGCAAAACAGACAAATACAAGCAAGAAAATTAAATAAAAAAAAAAAAGATGGGAGAAAAACAAATACAATAAGACTAGTAAGGAGTGGATAGAGGTGCAGATTGAACAGTATTAAATATTAAGGTTTTGTTTATGTGTTGTTCAACTAGACATACAGATTATTGAGTTCGTAAAAACGAATATATACTTATGATTTGTGTATAGGAGTGCTAGAATACAAAATATACAGTTAATTCTTTTTGAGCATCTCATGTCTGCTTGTGTAGCAGTTGAGGAAGTTACCTGAATGCATGATTTGGTTCTTGTAATGCAAAGTGCCAAACTGTTGTTAAGAAAATTCAGACCATGTGATTATAGTTAGTTCATCTCTGGATTTCCAGTGCAGTAATATTGTGACAGAGAAAATAGGTTATATTTAGAATAGGCTGATAGAAAAAAAAAATTATATTTGGTTATTGAGCTTGTTTAGGTAAAAAAAAAAAAAAGCATGGATATACATAGCTGTTTTTTGAGTTAAGTGTGTGGTGCCCTATGGCACGCATAGTGTGCTGCGTGATGTGTGCTCTCTGATTAGTCTTATACCAAAGAATCTGTATGTTAATGACTTTAGTCACATTAAACATGGAATTACAAAATTCAGTCCAAATGTTGAGATCAGTTTTAATGTTTAAACATTTTCCACATTTGTTAACGGGGATGATAGTGATAGAGAGTCTAATGGATGATGAAATTTATATGGTTTAGTGGAAGCTTTAATGGGTTTGCCAGTATGCTGATCTTTTCTATCAGTGTAGAGGATTTTAAGGAATTATAAGATATACTTGATTTTTCTTTGATTGCATTTTTTACAATTATATAATTAAATATACTATGAGGATTGGCCCTTTTTGTTCAAATGTATAATGTCTTTTCTTTCAAATTTGTTCTTTTATTGGATGTCTATTTATTAAGAAGTCTGGATAAACCCCAGAGAGGGTGTGCGCTTGGTATCAGTGCAGACTTACACAGCTGTGTTTATATTCCACCAGGCTTAAAAAGTACTTTAAAAAAGCAGATCTTGATTGATATGTTCTGGCATTGAGCTTGCATTAAGTCCATCCAGGGATGATTCATTGGTGTTTCATGTACCCATTTAGTGAGATTCTGTATCACAAATGACTTGCATGTCTTATTTATTGTAAGAGAGTCCAGTTTTGTGAGCCAGCTTGTTAGGAAGTGAATTGAAATCCATTTCAATCCAATACTTCCTACAATAAATATTGGTAGTGTTCCAGCAGGCTAAATCATCTTCTACTGTTTTGAGAAATGGTGTAAAGTTTGAATGACACAGGCAGAGGAGATGTTTATGCTGAGATATATGATAGTGTCTGTGCTTAATGTGACTTTAGTGTTTAGTCGCT
The DNA here is from genome assembly GCA_033459395.1 of Hemibagrus guttatus. Lineage (NCBI taxonomy): Eukaryota > Metazoa > Chordata > Actinopteri > Siluriformes > Bagridae > Hemibagrus > Hemibagrus guttatus. The sequence goes on from JAUCMX010000001.1 coordinate 19,342,427, forward strand.
AACATGAAAACTTTCCAGTTGTAACAGAATACATACTTATTCCAGTTTACAGACTAATCAGAATTTATTTTAATTAACTTTAATTTACTGTAATAACTGTATTGGTTAATGACTTCTTAAACTCTTTTTAGCCAAGGCAAAAAATGGAACTGTTTTAGATTTGCCCATGTTCAGTAATTCTGTTATTGCCTTTAAAAAAAGGTTTTTCACACACATTTTTATATTTTCAAAGTAAATGGTGGTATCAAAACCATTCTGCTCTCTGAGATACTTGTTCATAGGCATCTATGATTTGAAGGTGTTATCTTCAACTACTAAAGTTCTGGGTAAGGTTATCTGAACAGAAGTAAAAATGTACTTGTACTGAAAGCCAAGAGTGTCCTGACTAATTTTATATCATACTTGTGGCGATAAAATAATACATTTGTTTATACTGATTGAAAATGTCTGATAAGTCGATTTCTATTTCGCTGCCGAAATAGAAGGCCAGTGTGCTGATAAAGAGGGTTCAGCAAGTCTATTGGATTCTGCAAGAATATTATAAGTAATGCTCATGATAGTCATTTTTTTCTTATTGCTGAAGCAATGAATAGGATGAATGGTAATGGTGTTTTGTAAAAATGTGAAAGTTTGTGAGGATAACTATACTCCTCTGTAGCTACTTTTGGATCCTTGTTTGGCCTAAGCAGTACTGACATTTAAGCAGTGATCATGTGTGGTTTTTCTTCCGTTTCTTTCTACCGAATTCAAGTGATGGAATAGTCTTTTCACTGAGTTTAAAGCATGAAACCAGGAAGTCATCAGTTCCCAGTGATTTATTGTTGTGGTGTTGTGTTAAGTGTTCTTGTGATAATGAAGTTTCTAATGGTTAATTTTCTCTTTAAGTAATTTTAAGAATAAGAATATTCTTGAATTTCTAATGAGGTACGTATATTTTCAGGGTCTTCAATGTATTATAATATGTTCTGAAAGTGTTGCTGCTGGGCCTGTTGAATCTGTTTGTTTTTTTCTGTCACATTTAAGCTTATTTCATTTTTCATATTTATTGCTATGCTTAATATTATTGAAAGAGTTGTTGCAAATGACTTTTAGTTTATTATATTATTTGAGTTGCAATTTAATCTCTTCAGATTTGCTTTGTAGTCTGTGCTGTGGGGTTTACCATGTGAGAGTCTAGAAGGCATTTTGGTTTTTGTTCTAAATAATTTTCTGTATGAGATTATCTTTTCTCTTTGTATTGCCTTTGACATTTCCCACAGAATTATGGGTGTTGGTCCCTTTTTACTGGTGGAAGGAAATGAGAGGAGCTGACACATTGTGCACAGTAACAGATGGGCTATGCTTAGTAATTGTTTGCCTACAAAATGCTCCCATATGGTATATCTAAATGGCAAAAATGGTGTGTGTGCATGGTAAGTCAGAGATCACAGTGCCCTGTAGAGATTGACTCTTGGCCTTCTGTCAAATAGGCATAAAGCTCTGCTGGAAGCTCCAGCCTGACAAGCGACTCCATCAAGGGCCACTTGTCAGAAAATGCTAGGTTTTTAATGCTTTACCTTGCTCTTCACTCTCCCCAGCAGCACTCACTCTCCTCTAATGAGCACTCCTGTGCTCTGTGATTGAATGGTCGTCTGTGTAATGAAATCAGAAAAGAATTCTTTCTCCCTCTCTTTTTCTAATCTGTCTATCTTCAGTACCCTGACCTGCATAAAAAGAGCCCATAAATCGTTTAATTGAAAGCGGAGAGTGAAAATCAATACAAAGGAAACATTAAACTTAATGGAATGCAGCGATCCAGATCCATATTTCATATCCACAAGATGGGTGTGACTTTTACACATGTCACTTGGCTTTTTAGTTTTTTTTTTTTCTTTTTAAGTGCTTTGCTCTTTATAGAGGGAGAAGTGTTTTGGATGCCGGTGTGTTAGCACTGAATGAGTAATGTCTTCCTCAGCTATATAATAAGTGAGAGATGGATGAAATAAAAGACATGGATAAAAAACATAAGAAAAATGAATTATGGTAATGTTATATTAACTTTATTAATATTTGAATTAGTGTTAGCATTCTACTGGCATAATTTGTGAACAATTATTTGTTAAATACAATAGTTCAACTAGTCTAACATAGATTATTGAAGAAAAATATCAAGTATTATTTAACACTGGAGAGGTTTTACTTTTCTGTCAGTAATTCATTAAAAGCCCCAGCTTGTGGCTACAATGAATTGATCTAAATCTGTAGTACTGATAATTATATTCTCCAGTAAAGGAAAGGAAAGGTATTTAATCATGAGAAGGAGAAACATAATGTAGGTCTGGAATAGCCAGTCGGTTCTGTGAATTAAATCAAATAAAACAGACAAAATGTTTAAGTGGATTGATTATTTTTGTTTCTTATTATTTTCAGCCTTCTTATTGTTTCTCAGGAAAGCATAATAGTGTTGCTACTTAAAGCACTGTCTCCCAAAATGCAGACTAATTTGCTTTTATTAATTAGAGTGCATATGCATGGCCTGATGCTGCTGCGCTCCATTAATTTGGATGCCTAAGATAGAGTTATTAGTGGTGTGTGAATAAGCCATGATATACAGTAAGTGAGTGTTTATGTGAAATGTAGAAAACTGCACACTCCCTGGAGACCGTGTTTAAACACTGCAGATGTGGTGATCATATGCTTATATGGTGATCTATCTACAGGATAAGTGACCAGGCAACCCATGAAAAAACTCAAGTCAAAATGTAAAATTCAAAATGAATATTTAACGCCCTAGAAAAGTCAGTTTATTGTTAAAATAAAACGTGGGTGGTTTTTGTCTGCCGCTTATCCGAACTACACTCGGGTCACGGGGAGCCTGTGCCTATCTCAGGCGTCATAGGGCATCAAGGCAGGATACACCCTGGACGGAGGGTGGTTTTTGTATGTTTTTAAAATTAAACACAAATGTTTTTTTTTTAATTAAAACAGCTCAATATATGTATCCTACTGTATCATTTCATCATGAAATGTTCATCCTGTGAAAAATGTGCACAAAAATGTGAGAATGTACAGTATTACAACATTTTTTAATGTTATTGAATAAATGTGGTTTGAATAGCAGTTTGGCCTTTTTAATATGCTGTTTGGAGTACAGATCTTGCCCTCATGAGGTGCACTGTAAAAAAAAAAAATCCAGTTAAAAAAACCCAGTAAACTTCTGGCAGCAGTGGCTGGCAGCATTATACTGTAAAGCTTTGGTATGTTACTGTTGTTGAAAGGAACTTTTAGATACTCTTTGTGACAGCTACAATATACAGCTGTAATGTACTGTACATCTCAGGGTACTGCCTCGATGACAAGCTGTTGTACCCTAACGGTACGATTTTTGCACATTTTTTCTGACAGCTTAAGTATTTGATTTAGTGAAAACTGTGAAAAACGGTCACCTGAATCTTGACCCATCAACAGTTCCAGTGAGTTTAATTGACTAATTAGCGAAGGTAGACTTCCCATTTTAGTAGAGCTATTGTATTTTCTACTGAGAAGTGTTATGTAATTCTGAGCTTGCACAATATGACACACAATAGATAGCGCTATGAGGTAGGTAGGGAAGTATTCCAAATATGATCGATTCATAGGGTTATTTTGTTGATTGCATTTCTTTACACCTATTTTATTTTTATTGTTTTGAAGAACATTTATTTTGCAGTATTAATGTACTGTAATTGTATAATGTATTGTAGCGGTCTAAAAAATTCACAATAGCTCAATGTGCAAGTCTAAGCATGTTATGGTTTCTCCAGCCTTTTTTAGTTGTATAAAGTTTATTCAGTTCCTCAAGGATGTCTGTTTACTGGAAAATTCTGTTTGTGAAATTGAATATATTGCTGCCTGCTTGGATCTGATGGCTTGTGATCTATTACTGACATTTCTCAAATATGCCACACAAACTGTGTGTCTGTGTGTGTGTGTTGTGTTAGCAGTGAGTCATGTCTTATAATGAATTAAGCTGATTGCTGATAGCTGATCTATCAGCTAAAATGTTTAGCCATGTTTTTTTATATCTAGGTAATATTCTATCACTTGGAATTCAAGGCCACAGGTTTGAATGGTTTGTTCATTTATCTCTATCTCTGTCTTTCTTTTACCACACATTAGTTATTTTATTTATTAAAAATGCTGCAACATCTATTATAAAGTTTGGCTAGTCTAGCTAAGATAAGCCTAAATTCCAACATGATAACCATTAATCTTTGTTGACTGAATTTCAGCAATGGCTTCTTTGAACAGGTAAAGCTGTAAGCTGGTAATCAGAGAAAATTGTGTTTGTTGTGGGGGCCAAAGTTTGCTGCTGTAATTAAAGCTTTGGAACTGATGTGTTATTTCTTTCACTCACAGTTGCCCTGCTGTGCACCCAATCAGTCTGAGAAAAAAGTCTGAAGAAAAAAAGAATTCTGTTTTATCTGACATAACGTAAGAAACTTAAATATATTTGATCACAGCAAGGGGTTTTACCAAGAGGGGAAGCTATAATTGTCACACTGCGGCTAAAGCCACAGTGTAAATACTAAATGAAGACTTATTTGTCAATTTATGTTATTAATTTTTTATATTACAAGCAGTGAATGATCCTGGCCATACACTTTGACTTTGATCTCCTTCAATTACACAGTGTGAGACTTATTTAATAGAGTCATTTGAGAGAATCCGACTTGATTATATGATTATGTTTGCCCCTTCAAATGATGTACAAAGAAGAGGAGATATGTTTGCTCTTTCCATAAACCTATAACATATAATTAATTCTGCTAATGGATTAACCTAGAGGCTTTGATAGTCTTAGTCAGTGAACCATGGACCAATTTAAAGTTTATTATGTTAGCTTTGGCAGCTTTGGATCCAGGAGACTTGGCCCATAGAGATTTTGATAGCAGAATTATCATTTCATGCATATGCCATGGTGACCTTCAGTTTACTCATCTGGTTTTTCTTCAGATGATGGGATGCTTGCAATAATAATTTCAGTCATAAATGACTTACTCAGGCATATCATACTAACTAGCTAGCTATATGACGCTGAAAACATTTGAATTCTTTATGGAGGTCCATTCACTAATGACTTTCCCTTTCAGGAAGTCCTGGATTATCGTCTAAAATAGGCCTTGCTTCTTAGGAAACAATAAGACAATAGATGAATGCTATGTCTATACATACAGGATAAAGCCAGGATGTTGCATGTTCAGGCAAACAATGTGGGCCTCATTGATTTGACTCCACTTTGCCGACTAAGACTGCTAGACATCCATCTTGTTCCTTGCCCTTGACTTTGATAATGTTGATAAGATTTTCTTTTCTACACAATGTCGAAATAGAAAAATGAGCTCTACGAAAATATTTACTGTGTGAGGGAGTAAATCCACTGACTGACCCATGACTAAAGAATTTGTCTCATTTAAAACCTGAGACACTGTCAAGATATTTTGGCTTATCATTTATGTTTAATTCTTTATATTTATTGGTCTGGACTGTTGAGTTAAATAATGATATTAGAAATTAAGAAGAGCATAACCACAAATTTCAGTATCAGTAATTTGATTAAAAAATAATAACATTTATAATTAGCATTTAAATTAACATTTACATTATTTGCATTTAAACCTGACATGATTGTTACTTTTAACACAAACCTTGTCGGCTTGGATTAGCTGTTCCTCAAGCTTTGATTAATCTTCCTCAGTGTATAATTCTTAGTGTAGGCAGACAGCCACAACAAACAGAATCTGTCAATCAACTGCTTGGGCAGTGGCGCATATGTCTGCCAGTCACAGTCATAAGATCGCTGTTGTGTTTTCTTCTTTTTCTACCCCTGGTCTCTGCTCTGCTAATCACTGTTTTAGTCACTTAGTTTATAGCCTCCATTTTCAATGCCTTATGTTCCATTTGTGCATTCACTTACAGACTGGATGAAAATATAGAAAGAGAAAAACAGTTGCTGTATATGCACTACAGAGTCAGTGTAATGTGGCCTCCGCTGCTCACCTGACTCAAAATGAGAGTAATTGAGAAAACTTCTTTCCATAAACCATTTAAGTGGGTTGCACACTCACACACACACACACACACACACACACACACACACACACACACACACACACACTCATACACACACACCTTCATCAACTTGTCTCTATAACCTTGTGCCTTTCATTAGGGAAATTTTCCTCTAGATAATGTAATAGATATAAACATTAACCACAAAAAAAGATTAAACAGCTAGCGTGGGAAGCAAAAGGCTGGCTGTATATGAGAAAAGAGAAGCACACTACTAGTTTTGTGCAATGAAGCTCTAAGTAAAGCAGATAAATCGCCATTGTTCATATGCAAGCACACACATTCAGAAGTTGAATCGTTGGTTAAAGGTATGTCAACCACTAGACTACTTATCCAGTAGGTCATCACCAAGGTTGATGTGCGTATGAACAGCAGGATTCTAAAATACTCTGTGACAGGTATTGATGATGGCCAGGAGAGTCTTAATGTAGCCATGAGTCTTTGTGACCTTTTCAGCTGAGGTGTGTGTTCTGCCTCTGGCCTTTAAGAGCTTGCTCTGGAGCACAGTGTAAATATGTGCTGTGCTATTCTCCTTCCTGTTTGTTTAACAGCTTTAGAAACCTTTGATAAACATGGAAAAAAGTTGTGTTTTTTTTTTCCAATACGAGACTAGTTCACACAGGCTTACATCCCATAACTTGTACAGAATAAAGACAGATATTTCAGCATGTTAGAAGGCAAGTATGCCCATCTTTAAACTTCTGCTTATTTGTTTATCAGCACTATAAAGCTTGTTTAAGCATAACAACAACATAAGTTCCCATATTAGACTGGAACCTAGTTTCAAGCTTCCTATTGGGACTGTGGGCTGTTTATGTGTTAGGTTATCCAAGTGTAAGTGCTCCCTTATGTCCATAGCTGGAGCATTTTGGGGCTTTTGCTGAGTGGACTACAGTGTGATGGAGTGTTTTGATTAATTGAAGCATGAAGGAAAGACACTTACTACATCATGTCTGTCTGCTGCAAGGGTGTTAAATTAAACACTGCATATTTTATCTTATTGTTCTGTGCATCATTTTGGTTATGACCTAAATGATAATGAATAACTTGTAGTTTACAGACTATGAATATACTTTTTAATATCTCTTCATTATTTTATAATTAAGCAGTATTGCATAAGCAAGACTGAGAATGGTTATACACCTGCAATATTGCTGTTTTACAACAGCTTTATAAGCAAGAAATGAATATTTATAAGTGATATTTCAGACACAGTATGGCCAAATGTTGTTTTTGGTTTTTTTTGTTTTTGTTTTTTTGCTCTCCTAGAAGAAATAGATCTATAAGAAGCTACACTAACTTTATAGTCTGTCTGGAGCTTCTATTGATTTGTGCATTCCTGTTACAGGTGCTTCCAGTGACACTGGTATCCCTTCTTCCATTTCATCTTCATCTGATGAAGTCAAAAATTATATTCATGAAACATGTGTCACTTGCTATGCCAACAGATGTTGTTGCTAACTTTACTCTAGTAACAGTTATGGACTAGGCATTTTATGTGGCGAACACAGATTAGCAGAGTGATACACACTGTGAACGTCCCAGTGAGCTTATACTAAATATAAGCACTCTTGGAAAGATGTTCGACCAATCTAATTAGTAGACCATAAATGACTGTAGAATAATTATAACCATGTAGCAGGCAGGGTAGATGCAGTAAGTGCAGGGAAAGTTTTGAATCGGAAAAGCAGGATAAATGATGAATAACAGAGAGAGAAATTATCAAACCAAGCCTTAAACTGTGCAGGGAAACCACAAGAACAAAAATGCATTAGAAACAGGTGCAACTGGTAACCGGAGGTTTGGTGATACTGATCCCTAGTAGCTGTGTGCTCTGTAATAATAAAATAATCTGAGTTTGCTTTGAAACCCATGCAGGTTTGTCAGTGTTAGTCATGATCTTGTGTCTAGCTGTTAGGCAGACATACTGTACACAGGATTTGTACAATATGGCTGCATCTTTATGCTGTCACTTTCAATTCAAAACCTGCTGTATTTTTCCTAACTGCTGCACACTCACTCCCCTTCTGCAACTGTCGAACTCCCGACCCATACACGCACACGCTCCTGTGGAGGCTGTCGACTTGTAGCCATCGTTACAAGACTCGAGGGATGTAGACTGCTGAGCACTTTAGACAGCCCCCACAGCAGCAGAACTGCAAATCTTCCTTTCTCAATATGGATGCAGGAACAGGGTCAACAACAGGGGGGCTGCATATATTTATTACCATACACCTAGCAACATCAAGTGTTGAAAAGCTACAGAACATGTATTTATATGAGTATAGGGTATATAAACACCCTTGAAGGGGACTCAGTTTCTAAATTGGACATAACCTTCTGTTTTTTCAGCTTTCTTCATTTATTATTCTACACTGTTTGTGAGCTGGAACTTATTATCTGCCCTCCAGAAGAACCATTTAGATGACAGTATTGTGGGCAACTCCTTTCCAGTATTTGGAAAAAGGGTGATTTATGTTTGAATATATTTGCTGGAACAGTAGGTAATAAAATAGTGAAAATATAAAATGCAAAATAATGGTGTGTATGAAAAGAAGCTGCAATGCTAGAAACTATGACTACAGTCAGATCCAGATTCTTGGCATCCTTCTTAAGGTTTAATTAGTTGAATTAGTTAATTTTTTGAATCTCACTGAAAACATGAGAGCAATCTAACCTTTAATTCAATAAAAGTCAATTTATTCCAAGAAAATTCCAAAGACACTTATCAGAAATATATATTTTTAGCATCCCTCGTGCATCATTATTAATTGGCACCCACTAATTTAGATCTTTGGAGTCATTTACTACAGGTTTTCTGTGTGATTTAGCAAAGGGGACTGGGAATGACATGTCAAATGCTTAATCCTACGCTCACTGAACAAATTTTGTGTGGATCTGTACAACCCAGTTGAAGTTTCTTGGCAAAAGTTGCCAGATTTTCATTTGGAATTCAATGCCACGTGTCCTAACAGGTGGATTTTAACACCTAAATGGTGTTTTTTGCTTCTTCAAAAAAACTTACTTAATTGAGGGCTAGCCTTTGCTCATATTTTCAGGGTGAGAATAAGCCAATTTACAAAGGGTGCCAATAATTCTGAAACTTGGTATAAAAAAAGCTTACTGATTAAATAATGTGGCTATTGTTAGAGTACATAGTAATTTCAGGATTTGGGGAATGCTATTAAGCCTATCTTCTATTTTAACTCAATAATACGTAATGAGAAAACAATAGCTTGCTTTTCAGTATTCATAGCCTTTGAATACTTGATCTAAGCTGTAATAGAAACAAGTAATTGTTTACAGTTCCAGTGCGGTTGCCTGCGTGATCATCCTCTCTGTCTGTCAGGGGATTAAACAGCAAACGAGGCAAAACGGCTCACCAGCCAATGACAGTCTGCCTAATTGTTCGCTAACCAATAAGGGCAGCCTTAATTGCTGGGACAGACTGAATTGACTTAGCACAGCTTCTAATTAATCTCCAATGTAATGATGCAAGTGAGCGTAAGAGTAGTGTGGAGGATAGGAAAATGTGTTTATGAGAATACAGCATCTTCCCCTGAGACTGAGCCACTGTTAAGGTGGTGGCGATTGCTTTGAAGTGAGATATAAATACAGGAATCCCCTTTTGGCCCTGAAGAAGCACCAAACAAATCTCAAGAGGAAGAAGCAGTCACACTAGAGCTTTGATGACGTGGCCAGCAGGTCCATGCCTCCATAAGGTCCATAAAGACTGGCTTGTTTATAGTCATTCAATCACATTTAGACATTAATTTTTTGTCCAGCCCCTTTAATAGCAGGTTGTTAGCTGTTGTTTTGTTGTTTCGCTCAGACATGCCAGCTTCATTCTGGACAGAAAATAGAAACACTGACAGAGCAGCAGAAGCATATTAACTCCTCTCCAGGTTTTTAAGATGTCGTTCACATACACAGGGGGTCTCCCACAGGTGTACCAGGGCTTCGAAACACAGAGTGAGATAAACAGGACAATTACCAAACCCTGGGAAGAATCACAGGAAAAATTATGCTAAGCATGTTTTAAAATGTGGTTTTAGCGGAGTGTGGGCTGCTGATTTTTCCCAGCATGAAGCTCTCTAATGCATGTGCAGAGGTGTGCAATCGTCACTATTTAGTTCTAGATTACTATTTGTTTCTCCTGTTTCTTTTTCTTTATCTCTCTCCCTCTCTGTTTCTCTTCTGCCCTTTAGTGTCCCATGTTTCTATGCAACAATTTATTTTGCTCACTTCTTTATATAATGATTATGAATGTATATACAGTGGTGTGAAAAAGTGTTGGCCCCCTTCCTGATTTCTTATTTTTTCCATGATTGTCACACTTTAATGTTTCAGATAATCAAACACATTTAAATATTAGTCAAAGATAACACAAGTAAACACATCATGTAGTTTTTAAATGAAGGTTTTTATTATTAAGGGAAAACAAAATCCAAAACTACATGGCCCTGTGTGGAAAAAGTGTTTGCCCCCTAAGCCCCTAACTGGTTGGTCCACCCTTAGCAGCAACAACTGCAAGCAAGCATTTTCGATAACTTGCAATGAGTCTGTTACAGCGCTGTGGAGGAATTTTGGCCCACTCATCTTTGCAGAATTGTTGTAATTCAGCCACATTGGAGGGTTTTCGAGCATGAACCACCTTTTTAAGGTCATGCCACAGCATCTCAATCGGATTGAGGTCAGGACTTTGACTAGGCCACTCCAAAGTCTTCATTTTGTTTTTCTTCAGCCATTTAGAGGTGGACTTGCTGGTGTGTTTTGGATCGTTGTTCTGCTGCAGAACCCAAGTTCGCTTCAGCTTGAGGTCACAAACCTACCGATCTATCAGTCTGGAAAAGGTTATAAAGCCATTTCCAAAGCTTTGGGACTGCCGCGAACCACAGTGAGAGCCATTATCTACAAATGGAGAAAACATGGAACAGTGGAGAACCTTACCAGGAGTGGCCGGCCGACCAAAATTACCCCAAGAGCGCAGCGACAACTCATCCAGGAGGTCACAAAAGACCCCACAACAACATCCAAAGAACTGCAGGCCTCACTTGCCTCAGTTAAGGTGAGTGTTCATGACTCCACCATAAGAAAGAGACTGGGCAAAAATGGTTTGCATGGCAGAGTTCCAAGATGAAAACTGCTGCTGAGCAAAAAGAACATAAAGGCTCGTCTCAGTTTTGCCAGAAAACATCTTGATGATCCCCAAGACTTTTGGGAAAATACTCTGTGGACTGATGAGACAAAAATGTAACTTTTTGGAAGGTCTGTGTCCCATTACGTCTGGTGTAAAAGTAACACCGCATTTCAGAAAAGAACATCATACCAACAGTAAAATATGGTGGTGGTAGTGTGATGGTCTGGGGCTGTTTTGCTGCTTCAGGACCTGGAAGACTTGCTGTGATAAATGGAACCATGAATTCTGCTGTCTACCAAAAAATCCTGAAGGAGAATGTCCGGCCATCTGTTTGTGACCTCAAGCTGAAGCGAACTTGGTTTCTGCAGCAGGACAATGATCCAAAACACACCAGCAAGTCCTTCTGAATGGTGTGTGATTGGCTGAATGGCTGAAGAAAAACAAAATGAAGACTTTGGAGTGACCTAGTGGTCTGAATGGTCTGAATGGCTGAAGAAAAACGAAATGAAAACTTTGGAGTGGCCTAGTCAAAGTCCTGACCTCAATCCAATTGAGATGCTGTGGCATGACCTTAAAAAGGTGGTTCATGCTTGAAAACCCTCCAATGTGGCTGAATTACAACAATTCCGCAAAGATGAGTGGGCCAAAATTCTTCCACAGCGCTGTAACAGACTCATTGCAAGTTATCGAAAACGATTGATTGCAGTTGTTGCTGCTAAGGGTGGACCAACCAGTTATTAGGCTTAGGGGACAAACACTTTTTCACACAGGGCCATGTAGTTTTGGATTTTGTTTTCCCTTAATAATAAAAACCTTCATTCAAAAACTGCATGATGTGTTTACTTGTGTTATCTTTGACTAATATTTAAATGTGTTTGATTATCTGAAGGGGGGGCACGGTGGCTTAGTGGTTAGCATGTTTGCCTCACACCTCCAGGGTTGGGGGTTCCATTCCCGCTTCCGCCATGTGTGTGTGTGTGTGTGTGGAGTTTGCATGTTCTCCCCGTGCCTCGGGGGTTTCCTCCGGGTACTCCGGTTTCCTCCCCCAATCCAAAGACGTGCATGGTAGGTTGATTGGCATCTCTAAATTGTCCATAGTGTGTGATTGTGTGATTGTGTGTGTGTGTGTGTGATTGTGTGATTGTGTGTGTGTGTGTGATTGTGTGTGTGTGTGTGTGTGTGTGTGTCCTGTGATGGGTTGGCACTCCGTCCAGGGTGTATCCTGCCTTGATGCCCAATGACGCCTGAGATAGGCACAGGCTCCCCGTGACCCGAGAATAGTTCGGATAAGCGGTAGACAATGAATGATTATCTGAAACATTAAAGTCTGACAAACATGCAAAGAAATCAGGAAGGGGTCCAACACTTTTTCACACCACTGTATACTGCAGTGAGAGCCCCTTACCAAACATTTCTGTCCCAAGAGTTTTATCAGATTACGAGAATAGTTCATACCATTAAATGAAAAATTATCTAGCATTTACATAGTAATAGAGAATCCATGCAATACCATGCAAAATTATTAAACAAATGTTATATTGTAATAGTCAATGTTTAAAGCTCAGAACAAAACAGTGGCAGCTGTGTAACTGCAATACCAAAGCATTTAAAATTAACATTGACAAAATGGTTGATGCATGTGACCATGAATAAATTACTCTGCCAGAGGCAGCTCTTAAAGCCAGGATTTCAGCATGCAATGGAGCGGGGGGTTTGTTAGTGTTATGAGATAATAAGGTAAATTCAAACATCCATGTCTACCATGCAAGCATATATGTGATCTCCCTGACTAATGATAAGGTTAACTCAAATATTTCGTTCAAAGAAGCAAGGACAAAAAAACTTCTAAAATGTACTGGTGGCTTGTGAAATTTAGGCATGTGCCTATTAGAGTGAATAAAGCTATTGAAGTGAGTGGCAAAAACAAAATGTGGAAGCATCTGCAGAGGAATCCACACTAGTTAGTTTCTAAAACTATGCCTGTATTTTTAAAGTTAATTAATGATTTTTTTTTTTTAAATACATCTAAAATATGCATGTGATATGTATATCATTTATGTTATGTTTATATTTTTTGAGAGTTTGTGTTTTTGAGCGTTTTAAACTAAACACTTAATATGTAATATGAAAATTTATGTTTTTGGCTCAGTTGCTATTAAGAAAATGATGAAGCGTTCCTTGTTACAGGGTCAGCAAGTCAACAATTTGACTGACCCATCTGTGTTTCAGGCACAGGATAATTAAACTTTTACAGTGCTGGGTGTAGGGCAACTACTTAAGATTGTAACTATCACTTTGCAGTTGAATCACTGCTGTCAGGCCTGTTCTTGTTTCATTTTTTTCCAAGTAGAATCAGAATCACAATCAGAATTTTTAGTTTATTTTATTGTAATACACAAATATTGCACATAGTATATAAGTATTGCATCATAAGCGGAAATGGTAGGTTCACATGTAATGTAGTAAAGGGAGTGGAATAAATGTGATGTATAATAAATAATAGTAATGATATATAGTAATGTCAAAATTAATGAATTTATATATATATATATATATATATATATATATATATATATATATATATATATATATATATATATATATATATATATATAAAATAAGTAAAATTGCATTGTTGTTGTTGTGGTTCTTCTTCTTCTTCTCCTTATTATTATTATTATTATTATTATTATTATTATTATTATTATTATTATTATTATTATTAAAAAACCAATTGCTGCTTAGTCATGGAACTGGATTCTGGGTTCACTTGTTACAAAATCTTAAGGCCTTTCTCTCCCAATATATTTATATTGCTAATAACTGAGATGAAGAATGCTAAAATGATAAGAGATGGAGATAGCTTAGGTCAGCAGGACACATCCAGTGTTAACTAATGAACCCAGCAAGAAGGTTGCAACATCATGGACTGTGATTTTAAAGCTAAATTTAGTTTTTTCTGATTTTGTCTTTACCAGCTGTACCACCAGGAACGAAACATGGTAGAATGTCAAATCAGAGAGAGAAGAGAGCCACAAGAGAACCCTACTGGGCATATTCGGGTGAGTTGTTCCTTTGCTGCTTTTAATCAGGGACGTTTCTTTTTGGATGGACATGGCAGCTTTTTTTTACATTATTTTTGCCTTTCCTTGTCTAAAAACAGTTATTCGCTTTCTTCTAGCTAAAAATATTTAGTCATTAGACTTTTTTATTCTGTGACATGCTACTTCTGCTTTAACCAATGTGGTTTAAAATGGCAACATGAATTATTAATAATAGCTGCAACTTACAAAACAGAAATTCTATGCCTAATCTGACTGTGTGAGTGTGTACATTGATTGGTAATGTCATATCTCCAGTAACTTCAAACAGTATCAGAAAAGATGGTGTTAATGACAGAGCAGCACGATTTTTCAATGAGAGGCAAAACCATTCCCGGGGTTGAATTTCTACCCATTTCTCAGAACAGTCTTCCCATCATCCAGCAAAAATAAGGTGAAAATGAGCTTTCGGTGCAGCTGTGCTACTTTCCACATCCGGCTAATTTAACAAAGGATCCCTTAAAGTGAGCTTCACTGTCTTTCCATTTAACAGCTTAGCATAACACTGAAGGCACAGGATAATTAACCAAATGCTCACCTTTTACAGTGTTAGGTATAGACTTTTAGTCATGTTGTAGTCTAGTCACTGCTGTAATGTCTGTTCTTTATTGTCTTTCCAAGTAGAATCACAATCTTTTTTTATACTAATATACAAATATTATACCTTAAGCAGAAATGTTAGGCTCAGATGTAATGTAGATAAGTGGAAGAAGTGGAACAAATCTGATATATAATAAATAATAGCAGAGATATGTAATAATGACAAAACAAATGAAATTATTATTATGATTATTATTATTATTATTATTATTATTATAAAAATACTCTGACATTGACACACATAAACATTGAGCTAAAAATAGTGTTTTCAAAATGCAAAAGATTCCATAGAGCAAACAAATCATACCTAAATTTTCCTTATTGTTCCACCTATATTCCCAGTACTATTTTAATCTCTCTGCTCCCTCTCATGACTTGTGTTAAGGTGGATGTTGCCAACCTTTTATTTCCAATGGCAGGTCATTGCTTTTTCTCTGGGCTACTGAGTGCCCTCTGAGAGATTCCCTACAAACTTGCAACGTTTATGCCGGTGATCCCCACAAGCTTCCAGCAGGGAATGATCGTTAAGTGCTCTACTTTCCTGCTTTATGCGCACCTAGACAGCTTCATGAGTGCATTTTCTATGTAGAAAAGCCCAATATGTCCCAAGGGGTCCCTGCCCTGAGTCTCGTAACTTGGAAATGAAAATTTTGACTCAAACAATGCAATGTTAGGTTTTTTTTCTCCAGAAACTTTATCTATGTATAAAAGCTATATTCACTTGTAGTCCTTACACAGCAAAATCTTGGTTGAAAACCTGCATTGTCCAGTACTCCAGTGTGACCTTCTCATTATCAAATTAGTGTAGATGTTGATTTAACACTGTGGAATTTACAGAGCAGGATTTTGAAATGCTTTTGGAGAATGTCTCAGTTGACCTGAAAAAGTTATTCTGAGACAATAATTTCTGCTCTTATCTTGGGTAAAAGCTGTAAAATTTGTTATCAAATAAATGCACAAGCCAAAGGCATGTTAGTATGACCCAGTCTACAACTCTGTTGGCAAACAAATATGTGAAAGCTTAATATCTTACATACATCAGCTCAAAAAATAGGTATTTTATGCTTTATGCTTTTAGCTCCGCAATTATTCGAAAACACTAAACTAGACTAAATTTAGGGTGAGCATGCTGGGTAATCTTAGATCGTGTAATACGCAGAACACCTTTAGCAGTTTCATTTAATTCCTATTGATCTGAACACAGAAATACAGGTGTCAGGTTACCTCATGGAGCACATTTATCTTTAGCAGGTGGCCAATCAGGTTTGTCAGACTTGATCATAGCTGTCATACTGGCTGTTTCCAGGCAATCTAGATTTAAAGTCTATCAAAAGTACTATAAAATACGCCTGACTTTGCCAAGTAATATCTCACAGCTTGAGGCCAATGTGCAAACAGAATCCGCTTAGCACAGATTTTCCAGAAGCTGTTCAATAGCCCTTTGTTTTAACCTCTCAAATCCGCTGACATTTGAGGCATCGTAATTGGCAAGTTTTTCTTTTTTGTATCTGTGTTTGTGTGTCGTGAAAGAAAGCAGAAGGTGGTTATACCTCTCCTACTCACACAATCATTTCTGTGCCAGAAGATTTCTGTAGGCTCCTCCATCTTAATGCTTTGTGCTCCAAACATTTTCTTTGGACTCAGTACAGGAAAGCAACATAAAACGGAAGAAACGATCAAATGTTGATCCCTATAAGCTATAAATAAGCACAAACATGTCACCTGTCAAATCATATGTGTCAGCTTGGTAATTTATTAGTGATTCTGCATTTAGATCTTTTTTTAATAGAAAATACGCAAGCATTGTTGATGGACATTTATAGATGTATTTGAAAAGGGTAGAGAGTGAAAAAGGCAGGTAACAGGCTACTTCTGGCAATTAAAGAGTCGTAGACTCAAAATGTACCCTTTTTCCCCAGGTCTCCACACATATACAGAACTGTGCAAAAGTGTTTGTCAACCAATTTAATTTATTTTTTTTTATTTATATATATTTTTTTATTATTATTATTATTTTTTTTACAAATTCTGTCTGTAAGAGGAAATGAATGCTGATTATTAGGAATTACCTGAAAAAAAACAGAAGCAAGTGTGACAAAGTATCCAGGTGAACTGTGGCAGATTCTCCAAGATGCTTAAAAACCTACCAGTTAATGTCCTTATAAAATCGTATGAAGTGTACCTGATGCATTGGTACATTTTTAAAGGCAAATATTAACCTTGTTCACGTTAGTGTAATTTATTGCGCTTTATGGATTTTTTTATGTAGAAAATGTTTAGTTGTAAGGGGCATGGTGATGAATAGTGATTAATATGTTTGCCTCATGCCTTGCACGGTGGTGTGGTGTTGAGGTTTTGGGGGTTGATTCCCTTTGTTCACCATGTTTGCCCTGTGCATCATGGGTTTCCTCTGGGTACATTTTCCTGTCCCAGTCCACATACAAGAGTTGTAGGCAGACTGACATCTCTGAATTGTCTGTAGTGTGTAAAGGAGTGTGCGATTGTAAGCTCCTGGTTCCCGGAGTCTCTGTGTAGGATAAGCGATATAGAAAATAGATGAATGGATGTTTCATTATTTTTTAATGCATCTTTTCTTTATACCATTTCTTTCCATGTGCCAAAGACTTGCACAGTACTGCACGTATATCCAATAAGTCCCATTATATGCAACCCTCCAATGCACACTGTGTGCAGACGATGTGATCACTGGTGTGCTTGCTCAGAGATCTGTGGGTGTCTTTATGAAATCACTGCAGAGGCTGTAAAGTATGTGTCTTCGCGTATTTAGGCCATGGGTATGATTGATAACATTTCCATGAGGGAGTGCCATTTTTCAAATTCCTTTTATTTTTCAGGTCTATCTCCCACTCCTTTCCACCCCCACACACAACGACATACACATGATTGGCTACCCCATGGTCCCTAACCTCCTTCCAATTTTATCACTTTTCTCTCCATTCATTTGGGGCCTCTAATTTGTACTTTGCTTTTAACTGCAAATTAAAATAGCCTCATCTCTGTTGGAGACCTATTCAGTCTCTAATCTAAACTATGCCTCTGTCAGCTATATTTTCTGAACAATTGTTTATTGTTTTTTAAGTGATAATCACACATGTGAGAATGATCACTCTAGGTGGAACAGTAAGTCAATTACATCTAAATGATATAAAGGAGGTAATTTAAATGTAATTAAGCGGAGAAAAATGCTACAAACTGCCATAAGTGGGCCTGGGAACTGTTATTGAATCTAGCCGCACACTGGCAATTAAGTTACCTAGGGGGTTGAGATTTGATTTTTATTTCTTTAGTGTCTGTTTATGCCGGTATTTCTGAGATAGAGACATAGATAATATTGCACACTGAAGGGTGCAATTTATATTTTCTCCTTATTCCATCACTTTCTTATATTCCTTTTTTTCAGCCTAGCTTTCCTCGTACTTCAGCAAATATTCACCTTAAGCCTGAAAGAAGGTATTGATGTTTGGCAACTCTCTGTTGTTGCAATATGACATTATTACAGAAGCCTCAGTCTACTGTCATTTACAAGGCTATGCAGCAAACATTTCTCAAGGTGATTGCTGTGAAAAGCTCTGTTGTATCATGCCATACAATATATTCAGCTTTTATGATATGCTATATTTATTGAAATCAAGATTTGGGTGGAGACCGTGCTCGGGGGGCTGATTGGGTTAGGGGGGGTAGGGGTTAATCATCTATGGTCAATTCCAAGGTCCTGTTAAAGCCAACACGGTTTGGGGGAGAAATAAGCAGGTACTAACATGTCATCAATCTTCCCACTAGCTACAAAACAGCCCCAAAGCATCAATGATCCAGCACCATATTTTACAGAAGGTATCAGGTGCTTTATCTTTGTAGTCCACAAACATGTTGATGGTGCAGTTTCAGTAATGCATAATGTTCATTTATTGCATTTCATGTGATACTCTCAGGCATTTTTTTAATATTCCTCTTTGAATGTCAGTAATTTTGGCAGTTTTTTAAGAGAACACACCCTAATTGAAAAAAAAAAAATTGCTTTCCTTTTAAAGAAAAGGTAATTGGTTTCTCTAGTGGTTTAACTTAATTTAGATCATTGTGTGAAATGTGTGTTTTATACAAATATGTTTGCAAAATCTTTTGGTGATTGCCAAAACATCTAGAGTTTGTACAGTAAACCATAATCAAAACAGTAAATCAGTCCTGCTCACCTGCCTTTGATAGCAGTAATAATCTGTGTTAATCTGTGACCCTAACATTGAAGTATTTACAAAGTAACATTAAAATGATTCCTTGAGTTGATGGTCAAGCTGGTTTCTCACAAGTCTTTAAAAATGTGTAATGTGGTCTTTGTTTAGGAGGGAGTGTGCTGAGTAAAACATTCCAACCCCACCCTTACTACAGTCTAGACACTGATTATATCTCTGTATCTGGGAGGAAGAGGATGCGTAGTTAATGCTGGGTTTGGCTCGGGAACGTTGGTCTACTTTTTCAGGACGCATTACCATATTAAGAAACAGCTGGTTTTATGATGGATTCAGAGACTGTTCTATTACAAAATTATGACTTTTTGTGGGATGATCCTAATAAACAAATCCTTGACAAAATCTATAACAAACATAAACTTGACTCGTTCAGAAAATTGTATTTGTATATATCATAGATTTTGTGTCCTATGACATCCTCCGATTTATAACTTCAGATGCCAAACATGTTGTATTATGAGTTGCAATCTTAATTCCTGACAAGAGAATTCTAAAACAGGGCAGAAATACATATTCTGTAAAATCAGTTTCTTTAATTTAATGAATATCAGAGCCAGAAACATTCACAATATATGCAATGCCACATTGACATATTAGATCACTGTAATCCTTGGCCAAGATCCTTTTAATGGGTTTCCAGAGAAATTGTAAACTATAAATTAGCTGAACAATCCACAGTTATTACTCTGTAAACCAACAGTTGTCGCTCCCACAGGACTGTATTTTTTTCCAACGTTGAAGGTATTCTAGACTTCTGGGGCTTATATCTATAACAAGAATGCCATGACCTTACTATTTCATTAGTTAGAGAGCTGTGGAACAGGGCTGGAGGTAAACCCCCTTAATCATAAGATAAAGCTCTGGATTAAAGAATAGATAAACAGTGACCTGAAGTTCTAATAGATTTGTTCATATTAGTGTTGTGTTTAAGCTTCTTATGCTTATAGTTATACTAATGAGGCAAGATAATAACAATACAAGTAGAACCCTGAGCACTAGAAATTACAGTTGGATCTATCACCAGCCCAGAAGCCATGAACAGTTTAGAATCACTTTCTACTCCTGCATGGACACTGCCATACTTGCGCTTGCCATCCTACTGATTCACTAAGTAGTTTTCATTCGCATTTATCAGATTCTGTATTTAGACCACTTTGTTCACTCACACTTTGAGCTTTTTGCCCGGTGAGTATTTCCAAGCATTGTTTACAGTGTTTTGATTACTATTTTCCTTTTGCTTAGACTGCTTCTACGTTGTTTCCATTGCTGTGGTTGCCCTTATATTGAACTTTGCCTGTCTGAATACATCCTTTGTCTGCCTAGTTTGGATGGTTACAATAAACAAATGCCTTCACCTCATCATGACACAAGTGTATGTGTTATAGATATGTTGTTCTTGAACGAGTCAACTCCTGAGAGGGCTCTTTTAGCTCAACTCTGGGAGCTTACTTGCATATCTGAAGAGTCATAGTATGTTCTTGCTGAGAATTTGGCAGAGTTCTGTGTTTAGCATGTGGTCACTTATAACCAAAATGCATCCAGTGACTCTTATCAACATCTGATTGTTTAGCAGAGAATAATAAATCTGTGTGACTGATACAGAGAGAGGTTTCGACAGGTCTGGTGTTTATGTATGCCGTGTGCTGTGGAGGTGTATATCAGGATAAAAAGAACTGTCTTTGAATTCTGCTTTAAGTGCAGCCACAGCAGGCCCAAAAATATAATAATTTACTCATTGTCAATGCAATATGTCTTTGTCAAAGCACAATGGTTTTACATTTATTTAAACAGATTTTAGAACAAACAAAAAACAAAATATATGTACGTTTTTATTGAACAATTTATGTGATAGATTAACGTTTGATGACTCTTAACGTTTGATGACACTTTGCGGGAATAAATCAGAAATGAGCCAGAGACGGAAGAGTCGGCTCTTATTGGTGTGCTAAGCTGATTTTCCTGACTCACCGAAAAAAGCCTAAAAGGTGTCAATTAAAGCCTGAGTCAATTAAAAGCAAATGTAGCCAATTTATTAGACACATCTAACTATAACTACACTCATCTGAAATTTTAGCAGGTAGGTGGTGTACCTTAGGCACACAAATTTTTACATGCATTATTCATGTAATATTAGAATTATTATACAAATAATATGTAAATTATGAATGTACTTGATTCAGTTGTGTGATTAAACTTTAATTACAGCTGCAAGGTTGCATATACAGATATTTAAACAGATACCCATATGGCATGTACAGTGGGGCAAAAAAGTATTTAGTCAGCCACCAATTGTGCAAGTTCTCCCACTTAAAAAGATGAGAGAGGCCTGTAATTTTCATCATAGGTACACTTCAACTATGAGAGACAGAATGAGAAAAAAAAATTCAGAAAATCACATTGTCTGATTTTTAAAGAATTTATTTGCAAATTATGGTGGAAAATAAGTATTTGGTCACCTACAAAAAAGCAAGATTTCTGGCTCTCACAGACCTTTAACTTCTTCTTTAAGAGGCTCCTCTGTCCTCCACTCCTTACCTGTATTAATGGCACCTGTTTGAACTCGTTATCAGTATAAAAGACACCTGTCCACAACCTCAAACAGTCAGACTCCAAACTCCACTAAGGCCAAGACCAAAGAGCTGTCAAAGGACACCAGAAACAAAATTGTAGACCTGCACCAGGCTGGGAAGACTGAATCTGCAATAGGTAAGCAGCTTGGTGTGAAGAAATCAACTGTGGGAGCAATTATTAGAAAATGGAAGACATACAAGACCACTGATAATCTCCCTCGATCTGGGGCTCCACGCAAGATCTCACCCCGTGGGGTCAAAATGATCACAAGAACGGTGAGCAAAAATCCCAGAACCACACGGGGGGACCTAGTGAATGACCTGCAGAGAGCTGGGACCAAAGTAACAAAGGCTACCATCAGTAACACACTATGCCGCCAGGGACTCAAATCCTGCAGTGCCAGACGTGTCCCCCTGCTTAAGCCAGTACATGTCCGGGCCCGTCTGAAGTTTGCTAGAGAGCATTTGGATGATCCAGATGAGGATTGGGAGAATGTCATATGGTCAGATGAAACCAAAATAGAACTTTTTGGTAAAAACTCAACTTGTCGTGTTTGGAGGAGAAAAAATGCTGGGTTGCATCCAAAGAACACCATATCTACTGTGAAGCATGGGGGTGGAAACATCATGCTTTGGGGCTGTTTTTCTGCAAAGGGACCAGGACGACTGATCCGTGTAAAGGAAAGAATGAATGGGGCCATGTATCGTGAGATTTTGAGTAAAAACCTCCTTCCATCAGCAAGGGCATTGAAGATGAAACGTGGCTGGGTCTTTCAGTATGACAATGATCCCAAACACACCACCCGGGCAACAAAGAACATTTCAAGGTCCTGGAGTGGCCTAGCCAGTCTCCAGATCTCAACCCCATAGAAAATCTTTGGAGGGAGTTGAAAATCCGTGTTGCCCAGCGACAGCCCCAAAACATCACTGCTCTAGAGGAGATCTGCATGGAGGAATGGGCCAAACTACCAGCAACAGTGTGTAAAAACCTTGTGGCGACTTACAGAAAACGTTTGACCTCTGTCATTGCCAACAAAGGGTATATAACAAAGTACTGAGATGAACTTTTGTTATTGACCAAATACTTATTTTCCACCATAACTTGCAAATAAATTCTTTAAAAATCAGACAATGTGATTTTCTGGATTTTTTTTTCTCATTCTGTCTCTCATAGTTGAAGTGTACCTATGATGAAAATTACAGGCCTCTCTCATCTTTTTAAGTGGGAGAACTTGCACAATTGGTGGCTGACTAAATACTTTTTTGCCCCACTGTATATTGCAAAACACTAAACCAATACCTACTGCAATGTGTATGTTCAGTATATCTTTTAAACTCATCACAGCCAGCACATGCCAACACATTAATTATTTAAACTGGATTTTACAATATCCTCACGTGATGTGTAGCATGTTAAATATATCTGTAATGCGCTTCCATACTCTTGGCTGCATACAGATGATGTGCTACAGAATCACTTTACGATGGCTAAACCCAGCTTTCTTCTGGAGAGATAGAGAGAATGCTCCCGCTTTGGATTTTATGCCTTACAGCTGTAATTAAAGTTTAATCAAACCAAACTTGACCCTCTTTGCTGCTTACCCTGAAACAAACCACTGTAAGAGATGTGGACAGAAATCTCAGTTTGTGTAGGCATGGAGGAAAAATTCTCTTCATTCAACAGCACCAAATCATTTACACATTAACTGTGATACTGAGCTAAAATACTGCACAGTGACATTTGAGCAGAGAGTGAGCTGAACCATGATAGACTGATGAGCGTGGCCCTATGAATTTTTTGTCCTAAATTATATTATACCTAAAAATAAATGTGGATAAAAACTGCTGAAAAGCTTTCAGACATTTCAGACCTAATTCTCAATGATCATTTCATGATGATGCAGTGCAGTAACCACAGAGTTAGCAAAGAGCAAAATGATATTATAACCTGGAGGCAGCTATACACCTCCTCAACAATGGCACACTTTTCTGAAACTGTGCTAGACATGCAGCTAGTGTGATTATTATTAAATAATATTCAGAAACATGCAATTTATTATTTGATTTTTAAAGACTTGTATATTGAAAATTCAAAAATATTGACTCATTCCCAGCAGGTAGACACCTGCTGCTGCTTTGCATCATTTTTCATTTTTCCTCTACTCCAAAGGACCACCGCTGATAGAATAATTGGTTATTGAATCATTCTCAGCACAGTTGCGTCAATGGCCTGGCAGTGGCATGCTTGATTGTCTATGCTTGCATTTATCCAAAATCCTTCATCCAAAATCAAACTAAAGACAGTTTAGACACAATGTTTAAATAACACGTTACCACCAGATCATACAGAGTATCTCTTACTTTTCTCTTTATTAAGCCAACATTATTATCTCTTTTGACAACAACACACAGATCCATCTGTAATGGCAGTCATAGTCAGCTAAGTTCAGATTATCACAGACACCAGAGAGTAGAAGAAAGCACAGGTCATTTTATTAGGAACAAACAGGCACAAGTCAGTTGATGTACATCCATGTCAGAACGGGCTAGGCAAAAAGCAGGGTCAAAAGCAGAAAATACAAATTTATAAAAAACAAAAAAACAAAACGATAGTCTATATCAGAAAGGCACGCTTGTTAATGTCCTGGACACTAGAGAACTGAACATATAATTTGCAAAGAATGAACTGAGACAAAGGTGCTTTTAAACAGTGCTAAACAGTACATACTAATAAACACAGGTGAAAACAGTCAAAAGGATGGGGACTGGGAACGAGAACGTGCAGGTGGTTGATGGGAGTTCAAGTCCAGTGCTGCCATGTTTGTAGGCCGCGGGTAAACAGAGTTCATGATGTCTACTGATGTAACACAGACACATGGGTTCTTCTAACAAGGAGGACCTTTTAAAAAAAAAATTTATTCCATTCAATCTGTTTTTTTGGTTGTGATTGATGAAATATAACACGTCATATGTATAATCCAGGGAAATATAAAAGAGGCAAGGGCCACAACAGAGCTCCTAGTAAGTGATAATAATTTTACCACATGTGGTTTTGATAGAAAATATCATGAAATAATACATTCTGTGTATGCCACATAAGCATATAAGTGCTTTTTTGTGGAAGCATAAAAATGATAAGATCATTAATAATCAAATATTAAACATTGTAAATAATGAAATTTAAATGTGTGTATAAGGGACTCTATTAGAAAGTGTTTGGTAAAGCTTTCAGTAAAGCTTTTAATATGACTGCATTATATTATTTATTTGTTTCTCCCACTTACATTGAATGTATATCAATTTCACATGTAATGCATGTAAGTGTGACCTTTTTTATTGCAGTGGTCCAAATTTTCAGTGATTGCTTTTTTAAGAGTGTCTTAGTGAAACATTGCTCTACTTGGGCTTTATTAAGTGAAATTGCATGAAGCAGCCTTTTCTGAAATCAGCAGGTTGGAAAGCCTCTTTGCATAGTGCAAAGTGCTGTCATATGGTTTAAAACTAATTGACAATCCTCTTTATTTTGCCTTGAATTAAGATTTTTGGTTTGCCTTAATAAAAAGGGATTTAGGTAACAGGAAAATCAAAGAATATATATAAATAAAATTAATATATGTTTGTTTGTTTTTTTAATTAGCTCAGTTTGTTTTCTTTTACAATAGATTTTTTTTTATTCAATTAGCAGAGATGCAGATACATTGAAGATTTTCTTCAACAGGATGCAGATACATTGAAGCAGATAGCCCAGAAAGAAAATTTGTTTTGTCTGGAAGTCTCCTGGTCCAACTAATTAAATGAAAATAGCAGATTGATTTATTGTTTCCTTCTGCGCTATTTTAAAGTCTACAAATAGAAAACAGCTGTAATGAGTTGTAGACCATAAATATGTAGTTAGGCATATAGAATATTTATAATGCAGTTATATATTGGTATATGGTATAGGGCTATATTTTTATATGTCTTTATCTTTTTATTTTTTTACTTGCCAATTAATTGTTTTCTAATGTTTATTTTGCATTACACACTGGATCCAGATGAGAAGCTAGAAACAAATGTAAAGGGTTCATTATATGAACCAGTTATGAAACCGAAGTTAATACTAAATAATTAATAATGACCACTAATGTATTAGTAACTAGTATAAGAAGGACTGCATTTGATGCTGAAGATATTAAAGCTAAAGTAGAGCAAATTTAAGCCTTCAAAGATACTCGCACTGCTAGGAAGTAAATTATACCTCTGTTCTCCTAAGCAGATTATTTTTCTTCTGATCAGCCAATATGTATCAAAGGGAATGTCTTTAAGGGTGTAGGGCTTTTTAAATATGTGATGCTGAAATATTGAAATTAAGTTTATTAAAGATAGGGAAAGAGATTAAAGACTCTAAAAAATCATGAAAAGAAGGATATTAGTGTGCTGTTTTTTAGTAGAGAAATATAAGACACAGTATTTACTAGGTTTGCCTTAGAGACTGTTAGTGGTCTTTTGGTCCACCGATATTCCTTCTTTCCAAATGTAACACATTAAACATATTTAGATATAAAAATTTGTATGTATTACAAGGAATTTCATTCTTCTGAATATCTGTAATATGAGCACACTTTATTATTTATTATGAGTACCCTATTATTATTCATTAAAATAGATTTGATTAGCTTTCAGTTTCGACAGCTCTCCTAGAATGTTACTGCTGCATCATTGAAAAGCTATAATGAATTCAAAAGGCTAGGCTGACTATTCTCAGTAAGCTAGAGTGACTAATGAAATAATGAAACAGTGTGGAGTTAAAGCTGGCACAATTTCTTTAAAAGACCTGGAAACACTGTCTTAAAAACTTCAAACTCTTACTTCACTAATCAGTTTCATAGATTTGTTTAACATCATGAAATTGTTGTACATTTATACATGATGAATACAACTACACATCATCTCAGCCTACTGAAAGATGATTTGTTATTTAATGGTCACTGGCAGTACAGAATCATTTTTATTCCTCCTTAATGTGATTTTTAGTATGAATTACTTTACTACTTTTATCTAAAATGGCTATATTCCATCTGGTCCCTGGTCACTCATTGAGGCTATCAGGGAAACAGGAAAAATGACAAAAACTACAGGTCCAGGAACCACAATCCAAACCCTGATCCTCCACACTGTCACTCTTAATAATGTCAGTGTGGTGTGTTTGTTTCCTGTCATCTATGCCTGGTATCTGGAACATTGAGGGTTAGATTGAACATGACTCGTAAGCGTTGCTCTTCCAAAATCTGCGAGAGCTGCCAAATAGTGTGCTATATGTTCCTGTTCCTCGAGGGACAAAATGGACATGACAAGGCAATCTCCACATTGTCAGTATTCCCTTGGCAACCACAGTGCGCTTATTTATCCCCAAGGTTAATGGGATTGCAGCACAGTAACAAAGGTGGTGTATTGAGACAAACATGTGGCTGCAGGACTTGAGGGAATGTGAATGAAAAGTAGTGTCTATCAAACTAAATCACTTGGTTGACTGGAGCAGATTACAAACAAAGAATACAAAGGCAAAAAAAGGCAATAAAGGGTTTTATTGATAATAATCTATGAGCTCTGGCCAAAATTTTGATTATGAGCTCCACACTGCCTATTTAAAATTGTGGATCTGTAAATGGAAATGTAAAATGATACATTGCATAAGTTTATAACTAGTTCTGTCTCTCTTTCGGTACTGTACATATATGTGTGTAGATAGATAGATAGATAGATAGATAGATAGATAGATAGATAGACAGACAGACAGACAGACAGACAGACAGACAGACAGACAGACAGACAGACAGACAGATAGATAGATAGATAGATAGATAGATAGATAGATATGTGAAGGTGAAGAAATAAAATGTTGATGCACTCTTACTTGGTAGTCTATCATAAAAAAAATGACTCCTAGGATTCTTCAACCACTCCACTAGTGTAAAATTGAAGGACAAGAGTTCCAAATTGTCAGTGTCATAAATCATTTCAGACATTGATCATTTATAAGAGAAGAAAGCACAGGAATACAGTTTCAGGGTCTGACCATAGCATCGAAATAACACTGTGCCCACTCCTTTAATGTGTGTTCTTCACAGTCTGTGCTTGAACAACAAGATAAGGGGGCGACTGCTTGGCTAAGGTTTCAGAAGGAACAGTGACAGATATTAATATCTTGCAAAAGTCTTAAAGAGTGGATGAGTGAATGAGAATGGGTACATGAGAATGACATCTATCTCTCTTTGCCTTCTGCTGGTACTGAAAGAAATTTTCCATATAAGATTGTTAGCACTTAACTACACAGAGCTAGCTTGGTAAAATATTTTCTTTAAATAATTCATTAATTATTCTATGGTTGCCGAAAGTAATGGGAGTGGGTAACAATATTTGACTTGGATAGTATTCAGGCCTCTATAGTATATTCAAGGATGTGAGTGTAGACTCACTATCTTTTTTCTTTAAGAACAATAATCTGTCAAAATCCGGTGATATTGAAGGCTTAATAAACTCCTGCTGAAGTGCTTCTTAAATGTGTTCTTCTATGACTACAGTTTCTGTGACAGATAGAGAGTAGATATGATTATGTGGCAGAGCACCTGCAAGATGGTCAATTACACCTTCCCCAGGTCTGTTGGGAGAGAGACATAACTTTTTATTGGTGAAAACTTTTTTGAGATCCACATAACATTGTATTATATATTTCAATGGTGTTGGAAAATATGTCAGGAGATGGGTTAGAGGACTGCTTAAAGGTAGCTGCACATAGCATAGCTGCACATGGCAATTGAAAACACAGTAAGTTTTTGATCAGTCATTCACAAACCTATTAGTTTGAACTCATGAAAGTGGCTAATGGTCTTTATTATCTGTGACAATTTATGACTGAAAATGCTGTGGTCTCATGATGAACAGTTCTACTACATAGACATATTTAAACGGAAGAGTTGTCATTTTGCTCCTAGGGGAGGAGCCACTAATAAGGCAACTAATAAACAAAACAATCATCACTGCAGTGCACTATTATAGGGCGATTATTGGAGCACAGATTTATTGGGCTGTTTGGTGCATGTTTCTGACTAATCCCACAGCCCAAAAGTTGTAATGCTCCCCTATAGGTACACAGGTGAGTCCCAGTTGCACAAGTTTGAAGTCAGAAACATGGGTGGAAAATGGCAGCAGAACATTAGCAAATTATCCATTTAAATTACTCTCAATATATCCACTGACTAAACTTTTTTTTGGAAACAGTATAGTTTGAACCTCCCTCCTTAACAGTTTCTGGAGTGCACAATGTTGGCTTATTCCATCCACTAGAAACCACAAGAGTGCAAAAATATATGAAATGTAGCAGTTGAGCAGCTCCGCTTTTCATCTGGGGAGTGATTATGCACAGGTCATTAAAGGGATATCATTATAAGAATGTTGTTTCCCCTTCATGTCATTCCCAAGATGGTTGTAACTAAGTTCAGGAGCCTCCCACTCAACAGGGAAGTGATTGTGGAAATTTTCACTGAATCCAAACATAAAATCATAAGCGTGAAAGCTAATACACAAAGAGTGATGTAACAAAATCTTCTGTATGGGGCCATCATAGCTCTGATAGTATTTAACTATTTGGGGACATAGCTATTTTGGCCAGTAAATCTGAACTGGCATGGCCTAATATGGGAAATGCAATAGTTGTTTTTTGTTTGTTTGTTTGTTTGTTTGTTTTTTCATTTTTTCCTTGCCTAGCTGAGGCTTCCTTGTGTACTCCATGTCAGTCAGCCTTCTTCCTTGACACTGTTATAGAGCTTATTGTTGGTATTTGAATTGCACCCTGTAGAGCTATTGGCAACACTTTCTTTATCCTTGTCATTTCAGGTTATGGTAAAGTCTTCTGTCATGAAACACTGAGGCTTAGGATACAGACATGAAACAATTTTTTTACCAAAGAAAGCAAACACGTCACAATCAAATCTTAATCCACAAAAAACTGGCAGAACCAGACATCATGTAGTATGGGTAGGGCAGGATAAAATAAATAAATAAATAAGAAGCAGGCCAAATAATTATAAGCTATAAAGACAAGACATGTCTAGAAAATATGCAAGGTAACAAAGACAAGTCCTCACTAAACATCAAGTATCTAATCATGTAAATAAGTTTAGTATTAGTAGATTGGTGAGGCAGATCATCGGAAAATGAGGCCAGGCATTAGGCCAGGAGGAGAGACAGGATAATGATGAGCATGATTTCACAAGTTTATATAATCTAACCAAGACTAGGTGTTTGTCAGTGTCACTACCATATTTGAAAACAAGTATATTTATTGAAGAAGTTATTTTCATTCTCATTATCATTGACTAGATGCTGCAGTGTCAGTCTGGGATCATGCAGATCTGTCAGATCATGCAGAATTAATCCAATTAGTGTCTCTGTTAATTAGCCTGCTATTCCAAGACTGAAATTTAATTCAGTGCATTCTAATTGTTTTGGTGAGATTGTACTGAACACTAATTAAAATGCAGTGAAAATTATATGAATTGGCAACATGTGACAAAGTATTTTGGGGCCTGTTAAAAGAAGAAAGAGAGCAAAAATAAATAAGAATAAAATAAAAAAAAATAAGCACAAAAATATTATGAGAACTATTATGTGTAGTTTAGCCTTACTCATGAAATGCTTACTGGCCAAACAGAATGTCAGTATGTAAAGAAAAAAAAAAGTATTAGAGCGTGTGGAGATTTAATGTATAACCCACTAGACCTGGCAATACATATTTTATTCTTATGCTGCATGAGGTTAGGATCATGAGAAGTGTTTCTCAATAAATTATTCTCTACCGGGGATGCTAGATCTGCCAGCAGAACAGAGGTGCATTCATTTAATCTCTTTTAAAACCTTTTAAAACCTTGAGCATCAAAACCCTACAAACAGCAATCTGATATAAAATAGTAACAGGATTACACATGCACTGCATTCTGCTACTGCAAAGGATGTCATGGTCTGAAATGCTGGATCATTATCAGATTGAATGACATTTTCTAAACTAACATAATTATACTAGCATTTGTAATATTAATAACCGATATACCTAACACAAATCATGCATGCAAACATAAGACACAAATTGTCTTAATCCATGCTCAAGTCACAAGTCCTCAACGATATCAGTATTAGTTCTGTACTGTATTCCTGGGGATGTACAGAAAAAGAATGGTGTGGGACTAGTACCTTCCTAAGCATGATCAATTGTCCTTATTTGTTAATCCTATACTTTAACACTACTTCTCTAGCGTGTTAATTATGCAGAGGTTTTTATTGTTTTTTGTTTTTTTTTGCATGACCAAGTCTGCTGATCAGACATTCAATAAGTATAGACTTATGATGCGATGTAATGAAAATAGCCGCCCATGAATAGCTGATCGTTTTAAAAATGCAGTCCAATTTACAGCTTGAAGGTTCAGATTTTATAACTTTTGACTACACTTATGCGAGGTTACATCACACTCACATGAGGTTAATCACTGTTTAATAATAATCATTTCTCCAAATAAATGCCATGTTTAAAGCAGAGAACTGCATACAGATGCAGTGTGTTTATTAAAACTTATGAGTCAGACAAAGAGAAATGAAAAATTATAATCAACAACAGGTAAAGGATTAGAAAATCAAACAGTCTATAGTAGACAAGATAGATAGATAAACAGATAAATCGACGTGTGCAACAATATGTTCTTCTTATGTGAAGGGCATTTTTAAAGGCTATCTGAATATATGTTGAATAGGGATACAAGGGATTGCTACTGATATGAAGACTGCTATGCAGGATTAATAATCAGGAGACTATGAACAGGGATAAATGTCACATCAGGTGATGTGATTTGTAGTGCATGGGCTAACTCGGGGATGTGGAGTTCATGGTTGTTCCCTGTGCTGGCTGTGCCATGGCCCGCTGAGTATTCTTGCAGTTATTTGAGATGCAAGCAAAAAGAAAATGTGCCACTAAAATTATATTCCTGAAGTATGGGAAAGGCAATCATTTTGTATGTGTCAAACTAACAAACAATAACTTTGATTCTAGTTGAAATTGAGGAAAATGGGAGTGTTTTCATTTCCCTATATTTCTCTATACCTTCCCTGTTCCAATTGTGTATTCTGTGTATGTCTAATTTCTTTAGAAATGCCATTTCAACCACTGCTATGACACTGACACTGTCAGTGTGGTAGTTGTGTAGTCCACTATATGTTCAACAGAACAGCAGCTGAGATTCAGATATACTGCCAACTTTAATAGAGATATCCCAGAGGACACCCACTCAGTCAGTGAGTGAAAATCTGCATTATAGGCCAGCCTACTCAGGAAAAAAAAAAAAAAAAAAGCAATCCTATATATATTTATCATTTTCATTTTAATTCACAATAAAAGATATGAAACAATCTGATAAAATCAGCACAAAATAATCTCTATTAGCATTGATTCTTGACACTTATCTTTAGTAGCCAGTTTTAGGAACACTGGGCACAAGGCAGGATGCACACACACACACACACACATACACATACACACACTGGAAGGAAACACATGTGAACACAGGGAGAACATGAGAAACTCCGCATAGACTATAACCAGGATTGAACATGAAGTTACACTACCCGCTGACACGCTATGCCTCCTACTAATGTTTCGCAATTTTCTATTCATAACTTTTCCCCTTCAGTCCAAGATTTGAATGAAGTAAAGCAACACAGGAAAGTAGAATGTTGCTGAGATTGTGTAGTTTTCACTTTCCCAGTCCACTTCAGCCACTATTAGTTTAACTGTAGCATTGTTCTTGTTTCTAATTTGGAAATAAATTAATATAGCCTTTCCTTCTTCTCACAAGGGATTTTGGGACCTGTGGTCTTTTTCTTGGTAATGTATTTTCAATAGAAACATAAGATTTGAAGACTTGTGAAGAAGGGGATGTTGGGGTTAGAATAGGTCAAGCCACAATGAATTCGTTCAGCCTTTGACAGAAATGTTATTTCTTCAGCTCTCTATATTAAAATTCAGGCCGAATTTATCTTGTTTAAGGCAGAGCTGTGAGGGGACTGTCAAACTCAGAAAGTACCATCTGTCTCAGAGATTAAACTGGAGATCAGTTTAGGATAACAGTAATGGAGGTCTACTTATGCCTTTTGTGCCTTTTATGGACAGCCACCAGTTTAAATTTTATGGCAGCACTACAGCATTGATCATTAATAAATGGCTGTAAATTTTCTGTATATGTAGATTAAAACAGCATAAAATGCACTCAAAGCAACTATTTCAAATTTACCATGTACATTTTTAGCTTGATAGTAGTAATTGCAGTCAATTTTCTGACTGGATGACCCTGATGACTTGGGGCTTGTTTCTTTATTTTTGTTATCATTGCAGGCATAAGATTGCTGGCTTACAAATTTGGTAATGTGTTTGTGTTTATGTTGTTTTTAATTTACAGCTATTTAATTATAAATTATTTCTAGGTTGTCCCTGGAAATAGCTTGTGTACTTCAGGCAGTTAGTGAAAAGTACAGTAATATCACTACAGCCTCTGTCACTACAATCATTTGTCTTGTGGCTCACAGTGCTCTTGTGCATCATGCAGAGTTTTCACATAATCCGAACAGATGAGGCATTTTGACAGCAGACTTCATGTTGTGACACATTTGGTTGTTCCTTCAGAAGAGCACAGCAGCATAGCACTCTAGATGCTGAGAGTGTTCAAACTCCCAAAAATGCCACCACAGTCGGAGCGACAGGGATGCCAGTATCACTGTCATACAAAGTAGATGGAGTATATTTCAAGCTGGCGGAACAGATACAGTGCCTTTGTCACTGGTACCACAAGCCAGTCGGTTAGTCCGAGACAGGAGAAGATTAAACAGACCAGTGAAGATTTGTGCAGAGGCAGCCAAACTCAGTGGAAGTAATTGTGCCTGCTGTGACTTTATACCACCAAAAGAGTGCCAAGACAAGAAATATTGGTGCTGTTATTTGATGGAAATGTAAACGATTACATGCCATTATTATTACTATTATTATTAGTAGTAGTAGTAGTAGTCTTAACATAAATAAAAGAATAAATTCCTGCTATGAATAAATTGCCTCTAAGTAAAGACAAAACTACATAAACTATAACAACAAAAATAACAATAATAATAATAATAATAATAATAATAATAATAATAATAATAATAATAATAATAATAGTAATAATAATGGGAGACATGGTGGCTTGGTGGTTAGCACATTTGCCTCACTTCTCTCGGGAATTCCTCTGGGTACTTTGGATGCCTCCTCAAGTCCAAAGGCATGCAGTGTATGTTAATTGGCATCTGTAAATTGCCCGTAGTTTGTGATTGTGTGTGTGATTACACCCTGCCTTGTGACTCCAGGTTCCCTGTGACCCAGTAGGTTAAGCGGTGTAAATAATGAATTGTTGGATGGATGGATGGATGGATGGATGGATGGATGGCAATTTGATAATATAATAAACAATTCAACATAATTAGGAAATCCCACTGACAGAGACATTTTTGGTCACCATTGTTAAAAATAGATTTTTGGTCACCAGTCTTAAAACCTATGATAAGCAACTAATCATAAAAACCTAGGCACTAGAAAATGGTAAAAAAAAAAAAAATCGTAGCATTTTTATGAGAAGGGAGGAAACCAGGGAACTGAGAGGAAACCCATACCACCGCACAGCAACCTGAGTTCAGTATCGGACCTGGGACCCTGACACTGTGATGCAGTGACACCTTCTTAGCCCTTAACCATTACTAATGTACTCAGTTTCCACTGACAGCACATTTACAGGCAAATCAGTCTGTACTACTATTGCAGCACTGGGACAGATTTCATAAATGTTGCCATGAACACACACTTGCTTACTTGTTCACAGTCAGCTATGTGTCTTGGTATTCTAATATGAGTCTCTAAATTGCACGTAGTGTGTGATTGCATGAGTGAATGAGTGTATGTGTGTGCGCCCTGCGATGGGTTGGCACTCCGTCCAGGGTGTATCCTGCCTTGATGCCCGATGACGCCTGAGATAGGCACAGGCTCCCTTTGACCCAATGATAGATCGGATAAGCTGTACAGACAATGGAATGGAATGGAATTTATTGTTTGAACTGTTTCACTTTTTAAACAATATTATACTGTACTATTATACAGTTAATATTTCTTTTTGCTTAAAATTCTTAGATTTTTCTTTATATTTTCATTTTTATTCTCAGAGTTTTTTACCCTTGCTTTACACTACTATGCACCTCTACACCAAGGCAAATTCCTTGTACATAGTACTTAGCAATAAAGCTGATTTTTATTCTGATTCTAGAAAGCCTGGAGTGATATTTTTTAATATTTTACACATGCTGGAAATGAAAATGTGTTTGGTTGAATCAAATCATTTTTTCAGTGCTGTCCAGCTCCTGAGGTCCTTGTGGTTAAGTGGATGAGCAAGCTTAGATGTCTCAAAATAAACACCACAGATTTATTAGATTTTTGATTGAAGATAATGATTTTGTTTCCAGCAAAAAAAATAACAACAAAACTAATATATCTAATATAAATATAACAAAACTATATACAGTCTTGGAAAAATTTAATAAATTAAATAATTTAAATGTATTAAATTAAATTTAATAAATTAATGATTGCACTCATGTCATTTTAGGTTTGCAGAAATATTAAGGCCTTTTTATGAGTTGATATATATATATATGATTTTTAATTATTATTTTGTCCTTTCTGTCCTTATGATGAAACCATATACTATACAAGTGATATTTGAGCTTAACAAGTCTCACTTAAACAGTATCCAAAAGTTTGGTAAAACAGTTGTAGTTCTTTGATCTTATGGTTGCTTAATGATATTGTCAGCAGGAATAGGCATAGCAGCTGTTGGTATAGTTTGGATCACATATTTTTTATTGTTATTATAGCACTCAGTCTCAACTGAATAGTAATCATGTGTTAGCTACCTTCCGGACTAAAAGAAAGAACACAAATTACAAAAGAAGAAATAAACTGCTTACACAAAAGGGAAGGATTAAGTCAAGTCAGTGTGTCTCATACTGTGAGCTCCATTCAGTTTCACGCCAGTGTTTTAAGTTGCCTGCTGTAGTGCATTAGCCCTGCAGCACACTGTGAGATAAATAGGGGGAAATAAGTAGAATAAAGGCAAGTGTATGCATGTAAAGATCTAAAGTCCTCACCTAACACAGTGGCCAGCTCTGCCAGCAATTTACAAATCAAAATGGGGCAGAGTGTCCCAGGAGAAAAACACTGGGTGGTGGCAAAGTGTAAACCAACATCCATGGAACATTTCTATTAGATGAGAAGCCCTGGGACTTTATAGAAAAAGCTTAGAGTCCAACTGTGATGTGAACAAGTGGACATGTAGCAGAGGCATGAAGTCCTGCTGTTCTCTCTGTTCTGTTGTACAAGCATATGCTGAAAGTCATGCAAGTGCTTTCAGATTTCTGATGTTTTCAAATGGCCAAACTCTGTTCTCTTGATTGCTACTTTACCAAACAGCCTCTAGCTGTGTACTAAACAGTCCTATTCTATTGTCAGAAATGAGTGGTATAAGGATGATGATGATGATGATAATAATAATAATAATAATAATAATAATAATATGTATTAATCTGCTAAAAATAATAATAATAATAATAATAATAATAATAATAATAATAATAATAATAATAATAATAATAATAATAATAATAATAATAATAGTAATAATAATAATAATAATAATAATAATAATAATAATAATAATAATCATTATTAATATAACACATTCATTTGTCTGTGTCTAGGGTTGTTTTGGTCATTTGTGCAAACTTGATTTTGCTTATAAATAGTATAATAGTAATAGTATAAGCTATTAATAATAAGTATGAGCTATAATTTATTTTTTCACTTTTTTTTTTTACAAACATACTATACAAACGCACTATACATACACTCAACATCCACTTTATTAGGAACACCTGTATGCCTGCACATTTATGCAGTTTTATAATCAGTCAAGTCATGTGGCAGCAAAAAAAAAAAAAAAAAAATGCAAAAAATCATAAAATCATGCAGATGCAGATTCAGTAAATGTTCACATCAAACCTCAGAATGGGGAAAAAGTGATCTCATTGACAACCATGGTATGGGTGTTGGTACCAGATGTGCTGGTTTGAGTATTTCTTAAACTGCTGATCTCTTTGGATTTTTTATACACAACAGTCTCTGCTTAGAATGACATTTCTTGTAGCAGTTTTTGTTTCATTAAATTAAGGTATATAAATTTTGGTTGAGAAAGAGTATGAAACCAGTGGTATAGCTTTTGGAAAGGTGCTGTCAATTAGAATAGAACTGAGAAGACTTCCATTCCACAGTTATGGGCCTAGAACTGTAAAATGACCTACTTGTCCTCTCATTAATTGGGTAAAAGGAGCAACCTTTTCTTTACAAAGAAGAGAAGCATGACTTAATTCTCTCCCATTGGAAAGTCAACTGACCTTAATCTGTCAAAAGAAAAAGAAATCTTTCCTTGCTCTCCCATGAGCATCATGTCCCTGGCCTAAAGATATATGTATTGGATTTTTAAGCGTTCGGGGCATCTTAAAGAGATTGTCATAATGTATCATCAAGTTAATTAGGTGGAACTGAACACAGCTAGGAGTTTAATGGTATTAGCTTTTAGATGGTACAGTCAAATTTCCTGACTGACAAAAGTGTTGTATTAGTTATGTCACAGGTTCCCAACCTGATCCTAGAGTAACCCCTGTCCTGCAAATTTGACTGTTTTTCCTACTGTAACTCATGCACTTGAGATCATACAGGCCTGTTAATTAGGTAATTAGTTGAAGTGGGTGTGTTTGAAGCAGGAAAAACAATAACGTCTGCAGGACAGAGATACTCCAAAATCAGGCTTGGGTACCTCATGACCTCACTGAACTTTATATTTTAACATTTCAATCAAAATTCCATAAATTTGACACATTATAATTAGCTGCAAGGTGCAAGGACTTTTTCCTGCTAATGCAATTATTTGCATTTGTATGGAAGCGGTTTCATTTCATTTTTATTGCAATCAAACTACTTATGGTCGCTAATGGTTTGTCTTGGTGCAGTTTCTCTGACAGCATAGTAACTGATGCCAACTCTGCTTATTTGTGTATAATCCAAGGGAGACTATTCACACACCGGCTTTCACCTCTCACAACCGAGCCCAGCAGAGGAGCTGGAGGTAATGATGATGAAATTAGAGTGGATAGTTAGATTGTGGCTCTGATTATTTCACTGAGAGTGTGCTGTTGCCATGGTAAAGCCAGTGTGTTAACTTGATAATAGGAGTAGACACAGTCATGAAATAGGAGTGAATCGTTTCAGTCTCCTGTTTGTGCTTTTCTAACTTGGCAGTATTGTTTACAGCAGTATGCATTATCTCTAGTTTGCACGAAGTTTAAAAATGCATCAACAGCAGAACCATTACTTAGCTTAGCTTTTCATTGATTAGCACTTTAATTTGATTGAAATTAAATTGAAATGTTATTAAGAACTTCAAGAAAATATAATTAAATAAAAGAGTCAGTCATTAAAAAAAATAAATAAATAAATAAATAAATAAATAAATTTTATATATATATATATATATATATATATATATATATATATATATATATATATATATATATATATATATATAACACATATATATAATTTATTTATTTATTTATTTATTTTTTTAATGACTGACTCATTATATATGACTGACTCATATATATATATATATATATATATATATATATATATATATTCTTATTATTATTTATTTATTTATTTATATATATATATATATATATATATTATATATATATATCATCTCCTCTTTGGAGCTTTAAAATGCTGACTTCTGATAATAGAAGTTAGGCGAGTTAAGTGCACTTATATTATGTTACCATGCTTAAAATCTTGAATTGTTTTTCTAGATATATCTCACAACAAAATGGGATAAATTATTTCTTAAGCAATACTTCAAGAACAAAAATATGATTTAGGACTTAATTCTCAGGAAAAAAATTATGTTTAAAGCATTTGCAACCATGAACTTACATAATATAGGTTGTGATATATCGACTGTCATTGCTAATGAAATCAATTCAGCTTCTTCTTTTGTAAGAGTCTGAGCTCATGTTTCTTTGTCAGTGGTAGTCTTAGATGCTGATGAATATAAAATGTTAGCTTAGTCACATCACTGGAATATGGATTCAGTAAATGAGTAAACATCATAAATGAGTAAACTGGAATATGGATTCAGTAAATGAGCTTTATATTTCAGTTAGATACAGGGAAGAATTTATGTGATGACAGAAAATCTAAGCCCAGAAAATATTATATCGTGACTAAGTAAAGTCATGGCATACTTTCGCATGCTACACAACAGTTGGCACAGCTGACACAAATATCACCTGGAATTTATATAGAACTTATGCATCTGACTCTGTGCTATAAAAATACAGTATTTGTTGGTTGAACTCCTGCTGAACACAAAATTAAAAATAAGCAATAATAAGAAATTACAGTGGCAAAATAAAAAAGTATTATAATGTTATTTATAGCTATACTCAATAATAAATATTGCAATCACTGACATTACAGACATTATACATGGAGCTTCAGTTAGTGTAAGTAAAATGTATCAGTAAGTAAACTGTGCATATTGTGGATTAAATATGATATATATATATATATATATATATATATATATATATATATATATATATATATATATATATATATATAAACTGAATAAATAAATGGTTTTAGATTTTTTTACACCTTTACCTTTATAAGGGTAACGATACGTGGAAGGTTACATGAATATGCATTGCTATAGAAAATGAAAACACACTGCTATGACCTGTGGCCTACTATTCTATACCAAAATAGTAGAAGGCTACTGAAGGCTGATTTAATATATTTTAAGTGTAACCGTCAATGCTGTCAAGTGAGCTGGATAAAAATATACTAAGGTTGAATATATCCTGAAGGAAAAAAACGGATTTATGACCTCTTAACAGTCCATTACTAAATTATTCCATTGACATTAACACAATGTAACACATCACTCATAATATTAATAAATATCCAGAAGAACATGAGAAGTTGATTTTATGAAATTATAATTTAAAAATTATAGCCACTTTCCCAGACCCAGACTTCCTTGGAATCTTTTTACCAGATGTAAAAAAAAAAAAAAAAAAAAAAAAAAAAAAAAAAAAGGAATTTGCTGCTGTTTTGGTTGTGCCCATGTTCAGCATTGAATTTCTTTGTCATGTCACACTCTACAGTGGAGATTAATGGCTCAAAACTTTAAAATATTGTAGTTTTTTATAGGTATTTCTATTTTTATTTAGCCTATTAGTGGCAATATTTTCTTTAAAAAGTTAGTTTTTTTCATGTAAATGTTTATATCTTCAGAGTAAATAGTGAAATAAAACCCATTTCTGCTCTGTGAGACACCCCAAGGGCTTGTTCATAAGCATCTAAAATCTGAAGGTGTTATCTTCAACCAATAAAATTCTGTGTAAGGTTATCCTAACAAAGGTAGAAACATCTCTGAAAGCCAACAGTGTCCTGATTTTTGATCATTTTGCACTGTCTTTTTTTAAATGGCCTTATCATAAAATATCCTATATTTTTTTATGTTTAAGCAATTATTAGAAAATGAATCTTTATTTAATTGACAGCAGGAATAATAATACATTTCCAAGTCTGTGTAATTATTGCAAATCAATAGTGAAATTAATAAATAGTTACTAAAAAATATTCTTTTAATATTTGAAGTTATTAAACACTTAGTAAAAACACCTATTAAAAACACCCAGTAAACAACACCTAGTATTCCTATAGAACATTTAACATTGGCTTAGCTGCAAATGATTTTAGAAACTAACAGCAGGTCTGTCTCAACTGAATGAAATCTCTTGATGTGCTATGCTGCTTAAGTAGATCATCAAGTTGCACTCGAGGAATATACCAAATGAAAGAGGTTTAAATTAAATTTTAAAATAAATAATAAAATAATCAAACTAAAAATCAAGTGGTGTATTTTGTGGTCAATGTGATACTGATTAAACAGTTAATACTTGGGTAGCAAGCTGTCTACATTCCGGGCTAGTGGAAATGTATGCATATCTTGGTATTGTGGGTCAACATGTATTATTCTGTCTAAAAATTTGTCTTATAAGTAAATCAAGTTTGCTTTCACAGACTATCATCAGCAAGATCTGTTTTATCAAGCTCGAGATATTATTGTTTTTAAACAAGGAACAGTTTAATCTAGCCATGGGGGTCACAGTCCAGTGACTTCTGTGCCGGTCCCAAGCCCGGATAAATAGAGAGGGTTGCGTCAGGAAGGGCATCCGGCGTAAAACATTTAACCATGCGAATAGTCAGTACTTTGAATTTCATACCGAATCGGTCGAGGCCCGGGTTTACAACGACCGCCATCGGCGCCGTTGACCTACCCTTGCGCCGGTGGAAATTGGGCTACTGTTGGTCGAAGAAGTAGAGGAGGGAGGAGAGTGCACAGACAGAGAGAGAAGAGGAAAGGTAAGAGTGTAGGACTGAGAATAGGAACTCTGAATGTTGGTACTATGACAAGGAAAGGTAGAGAGCTGGCTGATATGGTGGAGAGAAGGAAGGTGGATATACTGTGTGTACAGGAGACCAGGTGGAAGGGTAGCAAGGCTCGTAGTATAGGAGCAGGATTCAAGCTGTTTTATTATGGTGTGGATAGTAAGAGAAATGGTGTAGGTGTGGTCCTGAAGGAGGAGTTTGTGAGGAATGTTCTGGAGGTGAAGAGAGTGTCAGACAGGGTGATGAGTCTGAAGTTAGAGATTGAAGGAGTGATATTGAATGTTGTTAGTGGTTATGCCCCACAGGTAGGTTGTGAGTTAGAGGAGAAAGAGAGATTCTGGAGTGAATTAGATGAGGTGATGGAGAGTATTCCCACAGGTGAGAGAGTGGTGATAGGAGCGTATTTTAATGGACATGTTGGTGAGGGGAACACAGGTGATGAGCAGGTGATGAGTTAAGGAAAGGAACCTAGAAGGACAGATGGTAGTGGACTTTGCTAAGAGGATGGACATGGCTGTGGTTAACACTTATTTTCAGAAGAGGGAGGAGCATAGTGTGACTTACAAGAGTGGAGGTAGGAGAACACAGGTAGACTACATCCTATGTAGAAGAGGCAATCTGAAAGAGATTAGTGACTGTAAAGTGGTAGTGGGAGAGAGTGTAGCCAGACAGCATAGGATGGTGGTGTGTAGGATGACTTTGATGGTCTGTAAGAAGAAGAGGTCAAAGATAGAGAAGAAAACCAAGTGGTGGAAGCTGAAAAAGGAGGAATGTTGTGAGGAATTTAGACAGAGGTTGGGGAAGGCTTTGGGTGGTCAGGTAGTGCTGCCAGATGACTGGGAAACTACAGCAGAAGTGATCAGGGAGACAGGGAGAAAGGTGCTGGGTGTGTCATCTGGACGGAGGAAAGAAGATAATGAGACTTGGTGGTGGAATGAGGAAGTTCAGGATAGTGTCCAGAGGAAGAGGTTAGCCAAGAAGAAGTGGGACATGGACAGGACTGAAGAGAATAGACAGGAATACAAGGAGTTACAGCGCAGAGTGAAGAGGGAGGTGTCTAAGGCTAAGCAGAAGGCATATGACGAGTTGTACACTAGGTTAGACACTAGAGAAGGAGAGAAGGACTTGTACAGGTTAGCTAGGCAGAGGGATCGAGATGGGAAGGATGTGCAGCAAGTTAGAGTTATTAAGAATAGAGATGGAAGGGTGCTCACAAGTGAGGAGAGTATACAGAGGAGATGTAAGGAGTACTTTGAGGAGCTGATGAATGAGGAAAATGAGAGGGAAAAAAGAGTAGAAAGGGTGAACTCTGTGGAACAGAAAGTAGATACGATTAGAAAGGATGAAGTCAGGAAGGCTTTGAAGAGGATGAAAAGTGGAAAGGCAGTTGCTCCTGATGACATCCCGGTGGAGGTCTGGAAGTGTCTAGGCAGCAGTGGAATTTTTAACTAGTTTGTTCAACAGGGTTTTAGAGAGTGAGAGGCAGCAACTATAGGGGGATAAAGTTGATGAGCCATGCAATGAAGCTATGGGAAAGAGTAGTGGAAGCCAGGTTAAGGAAGGTAGTGGAAATTTGTGAGCAGCAGTATGGCTTCATGCCCAGAAAGAGCACAACAGATGCAATTTTTGCTCTGAGAATTTTGATGGAGAAGTATAGGGATGGTCAGAGGGAGTTGTACTGTGTGTTTGTAGACTTGGAGAAAGCGTATGACAGAGTTCCAAGAGAAGAGCTGTGGTACTGTATGAGGAAGTCAGGAGTAGCAGAGAAGTATGTCAGAGTGGTGCAGGACATGTATGAGAGGAGCAGGACAGTGGTGAGGTGTGCTGTAGGTCAGACAGAGGAGTTCAAAGTGGTGGGTGGGACTGCATCAGGAATCGGCTCTAAGCCTCTTCCTGTTTGCTATAGTGATGGACCAGTTGTCAGAGGAGGTCAGACAGGAGTCTCCTTGGACATTGATGTTTGCAGATGACATTGTGATCTGTAGTGAGAGCAGGGAGCAGGTGGAGGAAAACCTGGAGAAATGGAGGTTTGTGCTGGAGAGAAGAGGAATGAAAGTCAGTTGAAGTAAGACTGAGTACATGTGTGTGAATGAAAGGGAGGGAAGTGGAACAGTAAGGTTACAGGGTGAAGAGGTGAAGAAGGTACAGGAGTTTAAGTACTTGGGGTCAACAGTCCAGAGTAATGGAGAGTGTGGGAAAGAGGTAAAGAAGCGAGTGCAGGGAGGTTGGAATGGGTGGAGAAAGGTGTCGGGAGTTCTGTGTGATAGGAAAATATCAGTGAGAATCAAGGGGAAGGTGTATAGGACAGTGGTGAGACCGGCCATGCTGTATGATTTAGAGACAGTGTCACTGAGGAAGAGACAGGAGTCAGAGCTAGAGGTAGCAGAGCTGAAGATGTTGAGGTTCTCTTTGGGAGTGACAAGATTGGACAGGATTAGGAACGAGTACATCAGAGGGACAGCTCATGATGGACATATGGGGGACAAAGTTAGGGAGACCAGATTAAGATGGTTTGGACATGTTCAGAGGAGGGAGAGTGAATATATTGGTAGGAGAATGTTGGACATGGAGCTGCCAGGCAGGAGGCAAAGAGGAAGGCCAAAGAGGAGGTATATGGATGGAATTAATGAGGATATGAAGCTAGTGGGTTCAAGTGTTGAGGATGCAGAAGATAGGGATAGGTGGAG
Organism: Hemibagrus guttatus; assembly: GCA_033459395.1. NCBI lineage: Eukaryota > Metazoa > Chordata > Actinopteri > Siluriformes > Bagridae > Hemibagrus > Hemibagrus guttatus. The sequence goes on from JAUCMX010000001.1 coordinate 19,386,546, forward strand.
AGAGATGATTCGCTGTGGCGACCCCTGAAGGGAAAAGCCGAAAGAAGAAGAAGAAGAAACAAGGAACAGTTTATTCATACATGCTTTGGGGTTTAAAATTGTGCCTTACATTCTTTTTGTATAGGTGAATTTAGTAATAAGTACAATGGTATTGTATACATGGTAATTTATCAAAGCTATAAAACAGTGAAAGCCAAAATCATGAATTTTATATCCCAGGGGCTGTATATAAAGACAGAACAATAAGAAGTCTAGACCAGAACATTGTGAGACGCCATATGGCACTTTTTAAGGTTTGAAGAATATCCATTCATCCAATTTCCATCTATTAAATAATATCTAAACCAGGCATGGACCTTTGTTCTTGTGCACACATACAAGAAGGTTTTATGGTGATATTTATCACCCCAGATGGTTGGATGGGTGAAGTAGGACTACAGATGAGAAACAAGTGCCAATATACAGAAATATAAACAAGAACGATAAGACGCTTGGAATCTCTGAACCAAATGCTGAATCATTCTTGTGAATGTTGGTCTTGGTTTATTTTTAGGGGTGCTGTCACTTCCATTCAACATGTTTCTGTCACCAAATATTAAAAAAATATATTAAACCTTTTCAAGGTTGTTGTGATTTTAAATTTGCCTGGAAATATAAGCTTGAATATGTTGACTGATTTAGCTCAAATGTACATTTAGTAAAATGTACCTGCTCAGCTCTATCATAAATGAAATAATACCTTTGATTAAAATCTTTTTACACTATTGATGCAGAAAGAATATAATAACTGACATTGTGGGTGCAATTGTTGCACAATTTAAATTGCGCTGTGACATTCGGTCCAGTTAATCCCCTTCTAGAGCACTAGAGGACATCTTCAACCTGAATTTTGAATGACTTCTTCAGTTGCTTTAGAACTTCAGTTCATTTCCTGGGTAACTGACATTTACAACACATTGATAATAGCTATAGTGTGAAGCCCTAATAGTTGCATGCAATCATTTTGAAAGTGTGTTCCTTCTAATCTTTGTTTGCTGATTTTGATCTCTGATGTTTTTGATTGACTGACCCTGCATTTGCCTCTGAGATGGATTTATTTGCATTCTGTGTATTTTTGATAGCTATCCAAATTGCCTTAATAGTGTATTAATAAAACCTCTAAGCACATAAATCTGCATTCAACATCTCTGAGTCCCTTGTTCAGAGTTCTAAATAATCAATTAGATTATTAAATTTCACTTTTGACTTTTTAGGACTTTTCATCTCAAAGTACATAAAAAAATAGTACAACACAAAGTCAAAGCAAGCTGTGAGTCATTAAACACTAAAGCCACTGCTTTATGCTTCTATAAACCAGATTTAAATTCTTCTTCAAAATCTAAGATAAAAAATGGTGTGTTTAACTACCGGGGCTAAACACCTGTTTTCTTTCCCATGATAGGGGTCATCAATGGACATTCATCATATAGGGGCTGAGTTCCCCCATCATATATCCAAAGATATGAGAAACGTCAATGTTCTGATTTTTGGATTTTTTATCTGCTTAAAGGGATCCATGGGCCAGGAAGATGGGCATTGATGTACCCTGAGTGTGGGGGCCGAAACCAGTCACCTGTCAACATCCAAGATGAAGAAGCACTGGTCTCCCAGCAGTGCCAGGAGCTCACACTGGAGGGTTTTGATGTCAAGTCATCTAACAAAACCTCCATGAAGAACACAGGCAAAACAGGTAAGTAATAACTTACATTGCTTCTGAAGTTCATATTATAAACATCTGACTTCAGTGGATTTTCAAGGACAGAAAATGATTGTTGTAGATGTTGGAAAACTTGTGATGAATAGAACCATTTACTGAATTTTGACTTCACATTCTGATCAGATTGCTGATATTTACTGTAGAGAAACTGTAATACAGTTAGAGAGAAAGACGAAAATAAATACTTCATTTTTCCATTTTTTCATCATAACACTTGTATCTCCTCAAAAATGTCCTGCTTTATAGTTAGAGAATGAACTCAAACATGACAAAAATGCCTGAAACCTCTCTTTTGATTTTGGCCTTTGATTGCCATGCATTGGCAATTTGTAGCAAAAAATGGATTGAAGATATTTGTAGATTGCTTTGAAACTGTCAGCAGGAGATGAATGTACATAACAATCAGAAATCTAAAGAGATCTTCAACAATGCGCTAATTAAACTGCATATTTCAGCCATGGTCACTGCATAATTTACTATGACATCATTATATTGTTGAGGGTTAGCTTCACTGGAGATTGACTGTGACAGTGCCTATCACTGTCCACTGATACCATCTGCTCCAGTCTACCAAAAAGTCACATATTCTCGGTACCATTGGTATACACCTTGTGATATAACAGCAGACTTTTTCCAGAAATGTCTGTACCTCTTCAGACGTACCAAGTGTAAAAGAAAATCTGTATTGAGAAAAATGTCCTTTTAAGAAATGTCTTATAATATCTTTTGAATACAAGTATGTGCCTTCTGTGAAAAGATCGAAAGGCCAAGCTCCATTCTAAATAAAGGGTTTTGACATAGCCCTTTATTTAAATGAGCACTATAAATCAGTGCATGCCATCCTATCAGAGTACCCGATGGTCTTAATGAATTCCTGTCAATTTGATATTTCAGCATCTTCTCCCTTATGGGGACTCCCAGTGGAGGACCAACTGGTCCCACTTTTTGTGATCCAGGAAACATTACTCATATGCATGCTGTGAGCCCCTCTGCTGTTACCCAACATTACCAGAACTTGAACTGTTACCATAGGAACCATATAATTATATAATTAGTTTAACCTACTTGCATTCAGCATTCATCAACTACAGCACATACAGTACATCTAGCCTTACCTAGTACTTTTTGTAAAGGTTTGCTTTCTACACTTTACAATTCCTGACTCTGGGCTGTCTTTATTGAGCACTGTTGCCAATTTTGTCTGTTTTTCTGTAGTTGTAAGGGGTTTTTTTTCTGTCAAAGTTATAAGGTTTTTTTTTCTACCTCTGCACTTGAATCCCTTGATGTTGCAGAATTTCTTTTTGTTATAAAAGACTTTGAGACCAGGTGGTCTTTGCAATTACTTTGGAGGATTGACTTTAGTTCTCGACCCACTGAAAAGCAACCTAGAACTTCATCGATCTACCATGACTACATATCTTCTACCTTAATCTGTATGGTGTAATACTAAGAGAGAAAATGTCACTGACTTTTTTCTGAATTCTCACTAAAGCCAGAGCCATATCCATTTGGATACAGAACAGCAATTGTCTAAACACTGAAGCCCATTTTGCAATTCACTTTAGAGCAATATGTAGGATCCGAGATCTGTGGAATTAGCCAAGATATTCACCCTGCATTTGCACACACATTGGAATTTTTCCACTGGCAGCAGCAGTGGGTGACCATTCCTCTGTTTGTGACTTGTATACATGAAAAACCTTTCTAGTTTGTCCTCCACACAAACATTATTTCCTAGAACAATGAAGAAATAACACAAGGGAGCTCTTTCTGTCTCAAACACTGCAGTTCATGTCCCTGCCACCTAACCGCAGTTGAAAGCTCTGAAATGTTTGACACTGTGAACATACCCTTTCAATATGATTGAGAGTAGGCTTTACAGGATATTGACATTGTGCCAAGCTTCAGTATTATGCGACACAGTTCAGGTCAGGTGAATGGCCTTGTGGCATCAAACTATTCCCTGGGTCCACTCCCTCATGGGACAGAATCTATACCTTCTACACTCCTAAGAATGCAGCTATGGATGAATACACTGAAGAAACACTTAAACAAGGATGCATTCATCCCTCCACCTCTCCCATGACAGCTGAGTATTTCTTTGTGAAAAAGTGAAGTCATGGAAGGCATATAGATTATATTGAGCTGCCAAGTAACGAATAAAACACAACAGGGTGTGCTCTTATAGATAAATAATAATTGACAGGGTGGTGTGATGGCTCTTACCAGCACAAAGAGTTTTATTTTATTCTTTTTATTTTTAATATTTTATACATATTTAATACACATCAAACCTTATATTTGATAACTTTTTATTTTACTAATTATTTTTAATGTCGTGGAACATCTTATCTCTCTTATCCCATTTTACCCTCAGGAGCCTCTTTTTGTAACATAAAGTCAATAATACAATAAATGCAGCTTATCATGGCACTGAGAAAGCTATCAAGTTTTCCTTCCTAAAGAGTTTTTCTGTTGAGTTTTGTTTTGGTGTTGTTGTTGTTGGAAAACTTTCTTCTGACAGTGAAAGACAAAGTGCTTCCTTGGCAAATTTTTTTCTAAAACTGGAATATTAAAAGTTACACACCATTTTAAACGTTACTTTAATCTGCTTATATAAATAATTCATCACACAATTCTCTGTGTCAGTTGTTATTATAGAAATGAGCACGTTGATATAAACCCTTCAGCTAGGACAACTGTCTGAGCAATAGTGTTACAGAAAATTAATCAATACCTTCTGGCCAATCAGATTTGAAAATTCAGAAGTGCAGTGGTGTAAATACTGATATGGTTGTCAGTAGTTCCAGTTGACATTGACCAAGTGATCCTTAAGAACGCATCAAATTTAATTGCGAGGAAGGAAGATGAATGGCACTCAGTGTATTTTACTCCCTAGAGGCCACTTCATACCTCTAAATGCCTCACCGGCTTGAAATGCTATCTTTCTGATGACACATACATGGCTGCTGCAGTATTCCCCAAACTGTGTCAGTAAATACCTACTTATATGCCACAATGCCGGCAGGTCCATCCCAGTACAGACTTTATTGTTGACCTCATTCTCAAGGTGACATTGCCAATCAGTCATCAATCATATTTAATGACCATGCCAAATAGACTTCTTCCCTGGCCTAATTTACTTACCACTGTTAAAACAGATGAAGCTCTTTTATAATGTATGTAGACTGCATGGGTTCTTTGAGAAAGTGGTTTTCAACTGAGATCTACACTTCATATCATGTCCGGTGGCCAGGGAGAGTTCCTCATCCAGGAGCTCCTATTTTTCAAACTGTAGCGCATCACTATAAATAGCAATTGGAGCTGCTACTTACCCTGGGTGTAGAGCTTCTAATATCCATTGGTCTAAAGCTTCAGAGGACCTACAGTGTGTGATATTCGCTTATTGATATTAAGGAAAATTATATGAATGGTAACCAAAAACAAATGTTGTAAGCCTATTCTTGTCATTGGCTCTCATTCCTAATCACTACCAGAATCTACTATCATCAGAATACTGAACTGAACTACCATTGTTCAGTTAGCTTAGCTTAGCTTTTGTAGCATAGCTTTTGTAGAGTCACAGCATGTAAGTACAATATATACAGCCTATTCTGACCTAGCACAGTAGACAAAACATTTCTAAACCTTGTGTTTGGTCTAAGGCTTGCAGTTAATGTTTTCAATCCTGTTTCAATTTTTTAAATGATTTTTGTTAAGGGTAAAAACAAAGGTTAAGTGAATTCCTAACAATATTTCAGTTGTTATGGCAATAAGAAACTGAAACCTAAATTTTTTTGCAGTAATTATTTTTATCCCTCTTTCTGTTGTCACTCCACGGGCCTTGGATTATGGATTAAGACCTCAACATAGAAGGAAAGAGCCAGTTCTCAACTTAGCAGCAGAAATTAATTGTCGTGGCATGACCCCCACCCAACCCCTTTCCTATTGCACATCCTTTCTTTTTCTTCCTAGTCTCCATTCTTTTGAAGAATGACTACTATGTGAGAGGAGCAGGTCTACCTGGGCGGTTCAAGGCAGAGAAGGTGGAGTTTCACTGGGGCCACAGCAATGGATCAGCTGGCTCAGAGCACAGCATTAATGGAAAGCGGTTTCCAGTTGAGGTAGGTCAAGTTATATTGCTCTTATTTACTAAACCTTGGAAGGGATAACTAGCTACAAACTCACACTATGAGTTTGAACTTAGGTAAGAACTTCAGTGCACGTCAGTGTGTATTATTCACCAATGCAATGCCTGCTCAATTTTTGTACTGTAGCATTTATTCTATTCCCAGTCCATTTGGCTTCACCCCAAGAATGTTAACAAAAGGAATTAGCTGTACATGTGCTCTCACAGTAAATCTGCCAGTGTTAAATTGCTTCTGCCAATCTTAAATGAGGCCCAAGTGAGATCTCGGATGAGTTCCGCCCATGGCTCATCTGAGCCATGTATGAGGGACTTTAGTAAGTAATCTGTTGAATTGGAAAAAGAAATGTTTCGAAAAGTACTAATAATGTTTTTGTTATTTAGTTTAACTGTTACATACAGCATATTTATACATGAGGATATAATGCTGATTACTGTGACTTTTCAAATATCTGCCAGGTGTGCCATTGTAAATTTCATGGAATGAATAACGTATCTATCTATCTATCTATCTATCTATCTATCTATCTATCTATCTATCTATCTATTTTTTTTTTGTCTGGCTGGCTGGCTGGCTTTAAATCTTCCTTTTATATCTAGTACATTTCTATTTTTTAAATACAGTTCCTATTATTATTTTATTTAGGTGTAATGGCTAAACATGTAGAAGTGGAGGTGTTTATCAGACATTAGATCAATGTCAACTGAGCAAATGCCCTTTTCAGAGTATGCAAATAGGCTAATGTGATTTAAAGCTGTTGAAAACAGGCTAATATGTTTCTGTCTGTGAATGTTGAGACAAGCTACAAATGGACACCATTAAAGGCTGCAGGAAGAGTAAAAAAGTCACAGAAAGAGTAATTGGTTCTCATTAGCAAGACTCTGACTTTTTTAAGGTTTTGGAAGTGCTGATTAGTGTTCAGCTGGAACATATGTGGATGCCTGGGGTCTTGTGATGTGTTGATTTGTCTAGAACCTACAACTCTTTTTTTCAAAGGCAGATGTAACCCTCCAGAATCAGGAAGATTCATGTGCAGAAGTTTAATTGTGTACAAAGCATAGTAAACAATTGTAAGTCAGTATTCAAAGCAGAAAGGCAGGTAGTGCTTGATCATCTATTCAGGTCTGCAAACTTGACAAAAGGGTAATCCATCATAGATTGAGTTTATTGGGGTCATGAAACAATGAAGGCACTCAGTGGTACAACATTCAAAACTTATATACAGAAAATGGGCAAGACTTCATAATGGATATTTAGACACATCAGCTAGAACAGGACGTACACAGAGAATGAATAGTGTTAATATTCAGGAGATTGTGACCTCTGCTGGTTGGGAGGGGTAGGGTTCTTATAGTTCACCAGCAGACCCTGATTTTACATTTTGTCTTTTGCAGGGACAAAATACTTCAGTCCTAAACTCTACAGCACTAATATAGAACTTTAAGTCACAAAAAGACATGCTTAAACCTCCCAATTTCATTACCTTAACAATTGAAATTTATGCAGCATGTGTAGCCTACAATTTTCCTGACAAAATGAAATGAAAAAAAAAGACCACAGTGTCAATAGTGCTTGATTTATGTGATTCATTTACATTTGAATTCATTTTAATTACCTTTAGAGATGAATGTTAAACTGAATTAGTAAATGCAGAAGTGCGAGTGTTTTCAACATAAAATGTCCTGTCTCAATTAGATCTCCAAAATTGGAATGGTTTTGTTTTTTAAACCTGGTTTGGGTTTAGTGGTCTGTTCTCTATGTCACTACTCATTAAAGGGATCGGCCTTACATCATCTGCCAATCATAACTGACATTGCTGATATGTATCACTATCAATGTACCTTTTAAATTGATCTGAATAAAAACATAGAAGCTGAACTGTACCTCTGGATCTGGATCACTTACTCAATTGTAAGATTAAACTAACAGAATCAATGTCAATGTGACATTAGCCAGCTTTGTTTAAATATTGCGTTTTAAGCTCCACATAAGAAGAAAGGGGGTCTAAGAAAGGGGATGAGAGTTTTTCACTCTTGTCTCAAAGCAAGCATACTTCATTTTGGGTGCAGCGGAGGACAGTTGAAAAACGTGCAATTTTTTATGGTGAGCAAACACAAAGATGTGGAGAATTATGCTGAAAGATGAGAGGTTGCCAGAGAATTAGTTGAGCCAGAACATGATTGTCAGAGAGTGTGAGAGAGAGTGAGAGAAAGAGATAGAGTGAAAGAGAGAGTTCTAATCCTATTTCCTTCATTTCAAATATCTCTCCTTTTCTGTCTACTCTCCCAGTTCACGTCATGCAGATTGGCGTATTTTTTAAACTCATTTGTGTGACTTGACCTGACACAACATTCAAGACCACATGTGAACTACGTATATTTTTCCACCTTTAAGTGAATTGTTAGAGATCTCTACATTTCCTCTAAATCCATCATCTGGGAGAATGAATAATCCTTAATTGTCACGAATGTCAAAATGTGGATAGGCTCCTGAATGAGGATATGTGTGATATCCAGCATTTATTTGCACACATATATCTGTAGGAATGTGGATGGGATTTTCTGCATGACAAAGAACTGTGAATCAATCAAATAGGATTTCCTCTACAATGTAATTTAGACCTTTTTGCAAAGCTGTGCATAGGTGTGAGCCTCTCAGTGGTTTGTTAGCTTATTAAAAAGCTGATGAATGCCAGTCACATTTTTCTATGTATGCTCACAGATGCAGATTTTCTTCTATAATTCGGATGACTTTGACAGTCTCAACACTGCAATAAAGGAGAGGAGAAACATCGCTGCCATGACTGTCTTCTTCCAGGTGAGGATCCATTTCTGCACACAAAAGTGGATTTAGAGCACATCATCTTACAATTTTAAAGGATTTGTACAGACCAACATGCATCAAAAGTTATAAATTGTTAATGTTATCAATTGTCAATAGCTTTTTTTTTTACGTCATTCCTATAAACCTTTCCTCGCTTTTTGAAATTGCTACAAATGTAGTAGAAGACTGGGTTATTTTAATTCAAGCACAGCTAATATGTACTGGAGCTTATTGCTGCCTTGTGTATTTGGCCTGCTGCCTGTGATGGACTGATGTCTGCATCCCACCTGGTGTAAACCATAGGCTCCAGATTAACTGCTACTTTTACCTTGCTGAATTAGTCACTGAATGAATGAATGAATGAATGAATGAATGAATGAATGAATGAATGAATGAATTTGATGTGTTTCAGTCAAGGAGGTTGATGCTTAAATTGTTCTCCCATAACTTCACTTATGTAAATCTGATAATTGGTGTTTGTGCTAGTGATAAATAAATGGAAAAAAGAGGAGAGTCATGCTAAACCAGTTCCAAAAGGGAAACGAGTTTTTGCTGTGCTCTGACTCTTTGTCTCTTAGGGAAGTCATTGAAAATATTGTACTATACTATAAGTGGAAATGCATATGTATTATAGTGTAATACAAATGCATACATTCACAAAGCACTTTTTTTAGGAACAGCCTCAATGTTTAATTGCATCGATTCCTCAAGATATTGGAAACATTCCTTTGAGATTTTGGTCCATGTTGACACGGTGATCATGGTGACATGGTTGCATCACACCTGCAGATTTTTCAGGTGCACTTTAATGCTGTGAATCTCCCATTATACCACATTCAGAGCCTGTGACTGGGAAGGTCACTGAAGAACACTGAACTTATTGACATGTTCATGAAACCAGTTGACTTTTGCTTTGTGACATGGTGAATTATCATGCCGGAATTAGCCATCAGAAGATAAAGGGATGCACATGGTCAGCAACAATACTCAAGTCTTCAGCTGTCTAGCTAGTTCTGCTCACACAATTGTACAGAGATGTTATCTGAGCTACTGTAGCCTTTCTGTCAGCTCAGACCAGTCTAGCCATTCTCTGTTGACCTCTCTCACCAATAAGCTGTTTCCATCCTCAGAACTGCTGCTTACTGGATGTTTTTTCTGTATTGCACTATTCTGAGTAAACACTAGAGACTGCAGTGTGTGAAAACCTCAGGAGATCAACTGTTATAGGAATACTCAAATAAAACCATCTGGCACCGACAATCAAGGCACAGTGAAAATGACTGAGATCACATTTTCTACTCATTCTGATGCTTCATGTGAATATTACCTGACGCTGCATGCCTGTATCTGCATGATTTTATGCGTTGCATTGCTGTCACATGATTGGCTGGCTGATTAGATAATTGCATGAATGAGCAGGTGTGCAGGTGTTCCTAATAAAGTGTTCAATGAGTGTATCCATACATATTATTCAGCTTTCTGTTTTGATTTGAACTATGCCATTTATCTGATGCAAACTATCATTCTGACTGTTGCAGATGCAGTTTGAAAATAATTGCAAGTTGTTACGTTTAAAGATACATTTGTGACTTGAGGATGTAGAGAGTGAATGCAATGTCTGTTTTTCAATTTTTGGAAGCTAGTCATTGACACAAACATGCACTGCATTCTTGCACTGTCCCTTAGGTGACAGGTCTATTTCTCAGGCTGAAAGTAGAACACAGGTGTGTTTTATGTAGGTCTGTTGTCAGGCATTGACAAACTAAGAAGCCGTGAATACCTAAATACTTGCTGTGGGTTCTGGTAACATTATGGTTTATTGCTATTGGCACTAAGGGGAATGATCATTTAAAGCAAGACATATCCAATCCTCAAGGATGTGCGTACCTAATCACAGTGGAGCTATTATGCTGCAACTTCCTTCAGGTTCTGTGTAAATGTTTATGGATTGTGTACTATATAACAGTGTGTATTATAGAGCGTATTATAGAGAGACATGTGTAGGTTTTCTTAACTGAGTTTTGTCACTGGCTTTTTCAGGTAGGAAAGAAGAGCAATGTGGCTGCTGAGCCCATCATCACTGGTCTCAAACGGGTAGTTCATCATGGTGAGTAAAAAGTATGGAAAAATGAGTACAATGTTTAGAAGACATAAAAAACTTTCTTTGCCAGACATTTAGTGAAATGGATTAAAGGTAAAAAAAAAAAAATTGGTGTAAAAAAATCATGTACAAAAAAATGCATTAAAGGACATCTCCTGTAGTCTTACTCAAGATGTCTAGACAGGCTGATTGATTTAAATTGGACAAATAACAAAGTTTTTATGGTCCAGTAGTCAGGCCAGATTGGCTTAGTAATGGTCATGATGAATATCTCAGGTCAATTGACACTCAGAGAGATGTTAGCTATATATAATCATCCGATTTACAAAATTTACTATACAAATACCAGGACAGATTTATAGCACACTGAGAATGAGTACATGACCCAGAACTTATTTAGAGCTGAAAAGGCTGCATTAATTTGGGTATATTTGTTGCGTGTGTTCCAATCACCAGAGAAGGAGACGAATCTTGCACCTTTCATCCTAAGGGACTTGCTGCCCTCCTCTTTGGGGAGTTACTATCGTTACACTGGCTCCTTGACTACTCCTCCATGTAGTAAAGTAGTGGACTGGATCATCCTCAGTCGACCTGTTTACTTCTCCTACCATCAGGTATACACACGCACGCACGCACGCACGCACGCACGCACACACACACACACACACACACACACGTAGCCTAAGTGGTTAAGGCTCTGGGTCGTTGACTGGAAGGCCAGGGGTTCAAGCCCCAGCACTGCCAAGCTGCCACCTTTGGGCCCTTGAGCAAGGCCCCCAATCCACTCAGGGGCGCTGTATCATGGCTGACCCTGTGCTCTGACCCCAATCCCCAAGGATGGTATATGCAAGTAAAAGAATTTCACTGTGCAGTAATGTATGTGTGACAAAATAAAGGCAACTTAACTTAATACACACTCAAATTATCACTCAGACACTGTCTTGTCCAGTCAGATTTTGCACAAAATAGCTGTAAGAGCAAATCATATATTTTACTTAAAATTTTATTAGATCCACATTCATAGACCTAGTTAGGTTGTTTCCTGTTATTTTCCACAAAAAAAAAAGCTAAATTATTTAAAAGCTTTTTAATTTGACATTGTGCCTCTGTAGAGCCAGCCTGCAGATAGGTGAAAGCTTCAGTGCAGGACAAAAAACAATTGTGGAAAGGAAAACAGACTAGACTGTGGGATAAATGTCGCCCATATAATCATGTACAAACATCACCCCTAGCTTGTGAGCTCTCTGCATGAACCTGACTGGTGTACTTCTCCCATCCTTCTTCCTATCCTTTACTGACACATGCTTAGGGAAGTAACCAAGCTGTGTCTGATGTTCCGAATAGAAACATTTCATGGAATATGAAAATGCTTGAATGTATTCAAGCCAAACTGAACCCCCCAATCTCCCACTGTGTCCAAACTCTCATTCTCAATATCTGAAACTTTCTAATCTACTGCAAGCAACTGCTGATGATGCAGTATAAATAAAAATGCAGCAATATAAATAAAAATAAGATTAGGCACGGTATAAAATGGAGTTTCAGATGTTCTTCCAGCATCCACATGGGCACTCCATCAGTGAAGAGTTGATAACTTAAAATAGGCTTCATATTAAAACTAGAATGAATTTTGACCATATAGTACATAGTTATAGATGGGGAACACACACATGAGGATGGGTTAGTTTTTTCAATCTGTTTCCTTTCAAGGTATCTTCTTTTTATATATATATATATATATATATATATATATATATATATATATATATATATACACAGTGGGGCAAAAAAGTATTTAGTCAGCCACCAATTGTGCAAGTTCTCCCACTTAAAAAGATGAGAGAGGCCTGTAATTTTCATCATAGGTACACTTCAACTATGAGAGACAGAATGAGAAAAAAAAATCCAGAAAATCACATTGTCTGATTTTTAAAGAATTTATTTGCAAATTATGGTGGAAAATAAGTATTTGGTCACCTACAAAAAAGCAAGATTTCTGGCTCTCACAGACCTTTAACTTCTTCTTTAAGAGGCTCCTCTGTCCTCCACTCGTTACCTGTATTAATGGCACCTGTTTGAACTTGTTATCAGTATAAAAGACACCTGTCCACAACCTCAAACAGTCAGACTCCAAACTCCACTATGGCCAAGACCAAAGAGCTGTCAAAGGACACCAGAAACAAAATTGTAGACCTGCACCAGGCTGGGAAGACTGAATCTGCAATAGGTAAGCAGCTTGGTGTGAAGAAATCAACTGTGGGAGCAATTATTAGAAAATGGAAGACATACAAGACCACTGATAATCTCCCTCGATCTGGGGCTCCACGCAAGATCTCACCCCGTGGGGTCAAAATGATCACAAGAACGGTGAGCAAAAATCCCAGAACCACACGGGGGGACCTAGTGAATGACCTGCAGAGAGCTGGGACCAAAGTAACAAAGGCTACCATCAGTAACACACTACGCCGCCAGGGACTCAAATCCTGCAGTGCCAGACGTGTCCCCCTGCTTAAGCCAGTACATGTCCGGGTCCGTCTGAAGTTTGCTAGAGAGCATTTGGATGATCCAGAAGAGGATTGGGAGAATGTCATATGGTCAGATGAAACCAAAATAGAACTTTTTGGTAAAAACTCAACTTGTCGTGTTTGGAGGAGAAAGAATGCTGGGTTGCATCCAAAGAACACCATATCTACTGTGAAACATGGGGGTGGAAACATCATGCTTTGGGGCTGTTTTTCTGCAAAGGGACCAGGACGACTGATCTGTGTAAAGGAAAGAATGAATGGGGCCATGTATCGTGAGATTTTGAGTAAAAACCTCCTTCCATCAGCAAGGGCATTGAAGATGAAACGTGGCTGGGTCTTTCAGCATGACAATGATCCCAAACACACCACCCGGGCAACGAAGGAGTGGCTTCGTAAGAAGCATTTCAAGGTCCTGGAGTGGTCTAGCCAGTCTCCAGATCTCAACCCCATAGAAAATCTTTGGAGGGAGTTGAAAATCCGTGTTGCCCAGCGACAGCCCCAAAACATCACTGCTCTAGAGGAGATCTGCATGGAGGAATGGGCCAAACTACCAGCAACAGTGTGTAAAAACCTTGTGGCGACTTACAGAAAACGTTTGACCTCTGTCATTGCCAACAAAGGGTATATAATAAAGTATTGAGATGAACTTTTGTTATTGACCAAATACTTATTTTCCACCATAACTTGCAAATAAATTCTTTAAAAATCAGACAATGTGATTTTCTGGATTTTTTTTTCTCATTCTGTCTCTCATAGTTGAAGTGTACCTATGATGAAAATTACAGGCCTCTCTCATCTTCTTAAGTGGGAGAACTTGCACAATTTGTGGCTGACTAAATACTTTTTTGCCCCACTGTGTATATATATATATATATATATATATATATATATAGTGAGTTTTTTCTTGCCATCATAACCTCTGACTAAATTTATTAGGGATAAATTTAAAATTTATAATTTTTATCTGGAATTATTATCTGGAATGTACCATTGTTAAATGCGCTGTTCAAAAACAATTGAATTGAATCGAATTGAATTTTTTCCAAATTCTCCTCCCACCTCCCAAAAATATGATTGTACTGCTCTAGCTGTGAATGATTGTGTGAATATGTGGGTGTAGTTTCCTGCAAGGGCCTGATGTACCATCCAGATGTATTTTTGCCTCTGGTTGTCATGTCCGAGCACCCCCGCCCTGTGCGGGACTCAAACCCAGACCTCCGTGGTAGTTGCGTGCATCCGCACGCCATGGAGTTGGACCCAAATGCGAGATTCTAAGAAACACTGCTTTATTAACATAAACACAGGACAGAGGGCAACTAACAGAACGCTAGACATTACGTGGCAAAGAAACAAAACAAAACCGAAACATAGATCTAAAACTTAACATAAGCATAACGGCAAAACCAGGACCTAACCAAAACATAACAAAACCACGGAACAGATAAACAATGACCAACAAAGACAAGAACACAGGGATCCCTATTTATAAAGGGCAACACATCAAGGTTAATAGGGAACAGGTGACACAACAGGAGAGAGAATAGGAAGGGCATGGCACAAAATGCACACAAACAAGCAGGCTTCCGAGGTTCACCTGCCAGCGCCATCTCCGGGCCTGGCAGGGAACTGTCCAGCTGTTCCTGACACTGGTCCTGGGATAGACTTTGAATTCAATGACTGTGATAAAGAATAAAGTGACTACTGAAAATGATTAAATGAATACAAAATGAAGTAAGTCACCCAACTTTGCCCTATTCTAAGTAGCAGACCTATTTCAAATGAACACGTGTAGCACATAATTTCACTATAATGAACCATATAGTTATGAAACTATTAATTTTATGACTGTGTAAAGGCACTGCTTTTACTGTGTAGAACGTCCAGTCTCCTGAATCCCTAGCTGGCAAGTGCTTTCCTAGCTCTGATCATTATGTTTCTGCCACACGCATTAGTGAATCAGGTCTTAAAAGGTTGCGTGAATGCACACACAGCTTTGCCCTCAAGTGAGGATTATCACACTGCTGTGTTCAAGTGCTTCTCTCAATCAGCCCACTCTAGCTGTACACAGCATGCCCTCTATTCTAGCCACTTGTATGAGTCGTTCACATTAGATATTGCTTTACTCAAGGCTGTTAGAATGTAACACTTTCTCAGAAACAACCTGAAGACATTTTGATATTTTTTTCATGACATACACACTTAATAGTTGACACACTGTTGGCTGTTAGATGTTGACAGCCTTGTCAAAACACAAGCTATCAATTTTCAGTAGGGCCAAGGTTATCATTGCTTGCAGAGTGAATAACTGTATTTGCACAATATGGTTTAATTAATTCAAGTATGAATATGTTCATATGTTACTTAATATGTTCAGAAGAATATGCTGATACTATGACCTTGAGAACCATGTTTTACAGTATGGTGCTCACTGCTGTTTATCACTTGTGCCCTACAGTTGGAAGCATTCTACTCTATCTTTACCACTGAGCAACAGGATCATGTGAAGTCAGTGGAGTACCTCAGGAACAACTACAGGCCCACTCAAGAGCTACACAACCGACTTGTCTTCAAATCGGCAGTGAAGGACGCTTGGCTTCCAGACCCTATGACTGATGGGCATGCCACAGACACAGAGCCCTCCAGAGGTAAATAAATAGATAGATATTTAGATAGATAGATAGATAGATAGATAGATAGATAGATAGATAGATAGATAGATAGAAATGAGATTAACCAGTTTGTTTGAATAGGGAAAAGATAAAATGTTACATTAAAAAATAAAATACTGATGATAATGCTAAACAAAGCTACATACCATGAAATACTTCTGAAACTGAAAATTGATGCTTGAGGTAGATGCTTATTTAGGTTTTATATTAAGTGGATGGTAATGTGAATGGGAGTTTCTAATATCTGTAAGCAAATTCTCCAATAAATACGAGTTGTGGAGTCCATCAGTCAGACATCCTATTTGATAAAAGAGAGTAGCATGAAGAGACAGCTCATGCCAGGCCAAACAGATCAAATGGGCAAGAGTTTGAATGCTCTTGCCATAAATCACTGTTGTTTCCATCCCTGGCAGGGGGAATTGATTGCTTTTGGCGGTGATGAATAGGGAGCAATGTAACACAGCCAAGGGGCAGAATAATCATCATTAATATTCATTCTAAAAATAAAACTGTGCAAATGGATACTGTGTAGCAAAAATAAAATCTAATTCTAACAGACTGCAATGTGGGAGAATAGATTGTGGAAACTCTACATAGACAACTCTTTTTATTCTGCCTGTCAATTTATGAATAAATCTGTCACTTTTTTTTTTAACGTCTTTTCAATTCAGTCCGTCTATACGATTTTGTGATTGTTGTGGCCAAAAATACTTTATTTTCATGCAGTTTTTTTCAAAATAGTTTGTGTGTGCTTTTTTGTGGAAAACTACTTGAATTGGGGAAATTGCAAGTATATATATATATATATATATATATATATATATATATATATATATATATATATATATATATATATATATATATTTATAATATATATATATATATATATATATATATATATATATATATATATATATATAATTCTTCTCGTAAAACACATATGTGATGACTTTCTGTAATAGTTGTGCTCATGTTTGATGCATGTGAATCAAAGAGGGCTTTGGCTGAATTCATGTTGTGGCCCAAATCTTCGGAAAATCTGCTCTAATTTTGAAAAATTGCAAGCTTCTCCAAATATTGCAGTTTGATTAATTTTGTATTAATTTCTGCTATCACAACATTGCAAAATCATGGACTGTCAATTAGTTGTTTACAGTTTTTATCTTATGCTCTTATCTTTGCTTCTATGCTTTTATCTTTAGCTCTTATCTTAGGTTCTTTTTTTGTGATCATGGGGCATGTACAAAAACATAAGAGCATAAGACTGTCAAATTGTATATTATACTATTATATCTTGTACTATATATTAGTGTAAGTAGATGATTACTTGATGATGATTACTTGATGATACTATTATATCTTCATGGCCATTGTACAGTTAGTTGGTAAAAAAAAAAAAAAAAAGTAGGGTTGTCATAAATAGGCTTCATTATTAGGCTTCATTATCATTAATTGTAATGACATTAGAATCTTAGATTTCATTTACAGATGTTTTTAATCCATTTGGAAGATTCATATATATTAACAGTGGAAATAACCAGCCGTTTGACAGAGCGTACAGCAAATAATTTTTTTCCAACAATGTCATTAGATTTAACACCAGTATTTTAGTGTTTTTGCCACAAACACAGACTTGCATTTGTGCCTGTTTTTATATTAATTGGCAAAATAACCATTTGAAGCAATGCAACTGTTTTTTTTAAATAAAAAAAAAAGCAGATAACAGGATAATGCATAGACCAAAAGACAGTAATGGCACACACAGAGGTTTCTCAATATAAACACTATAAGAAATACAGAATTTTTACTATGTTCTGATATATATGTACTTATAATAAGATATGGGTTTACATTTAATAGTTTGGTCACAACCCATTAAACTGTAAAAAAAAATGTTAATTAAAAAAATTAATTTTTCAATGGAGGGGGCACGGTGGAGTTGTGTGTGTGGCATTTGCATGTTCTCCCCGGGCCTTGGGGGTTTCCTCCGGGTACTCTGGTTTCCTCCCCCAATCCAAAGACATGCATTGTGGATTGATTGGCATCTCTAAATTGTCTGTAGCATGTTTTGTGTGTGTGTGTGTGTGTGTGTGTATGTGTGTGTATGGGTTTTTTGTGTGTGTGTGTGTGTGTGTGTGTGTGTGTGTGTGTGATTGTGCCCTGCGATAGACTGGCATCCTGTCCAGGGTGTAAACTGCCTTGTGCCCATAGTCTCCTGGGATAGGCTACAGGTTCCCTGTGACCCAGTAGTAGGATAAGCAGGTATAGAAAATGAGTGAGTGAGAACTTTTTCAATGCTCCTAGAACACCGCATAAGAATATGTGCTTATTTTTCAGATTGAAATAAAAGCAAACATTTGTTTGAAAAATTTTTCCTTGCAAAACATGATTTTTGCCACATCTGTTTCTGAATCAACTTTCTACATGTTGTGAGAGAATTAAAGCCCTGTGCCTGAAAATGGTAAAAGCTCTTCTTTAAAGCTTTAAATGATTTTGAGATGAAGGTCATGCAAGAGTGAATGTAAAAATGCAAATGATGACTGAGTGCCTTTGATTAGATATTGTAACAATATTGTAATTATTATAACATTATGATAATACTAGTAATTATTATGTAAATTAAGTAGGTATTTTAATAGATTGATATTTTTACTGAATTTCTTCTGTGGTTTTGTAATATATTTTATATACGTCTCACAGCTAATGTGGATTGAAATGCCAGTTAAGACAGATGCTTGTATTCTAATAAAACACACTTCATGAAAGCTTTTGGTGTGAAATGGCCTTTCGAGCCACAACTGAGTTGTTTGCTCTTGTTTTTGCAAGTAGAAAAATTCAGTCAGTTGTATTTAGTTAATTTAAATAGTTAATATACAGAAATAAAAGTTTTTCTGAATGGAACAACGGCTGCACTTGAGGTCAGGAGGTCATCTGCACTAAGGGTCTGCTGATACTGAATGGTACATCTTTTGTGCTGCTTTAAAATGATTTTGCTTAAGCATTAGTTTATTCATTTATTCATTCATTTATTCATTTATTCATCTTCACTAACGGCTCTGGGACCCTGGAGCTTTTAGGTGGCGGCACTACCCACTGCACCACTGTGCTGCCCTGCATTAATTTATGTCTATAAAAATAGCTGCAATGTGCAAAAATTTGGCTTGTGCCCAACCAAAATAGCAACATGCCTGCATTAACAGGCAAATTACTCTTGCATCAGTGCGGAGATAGAGCACCCTATCTAGTTTAAGCCAAATATTAAAACTTTGCTTCAGTGTTTGGCTCTGCAGTGCCCAGCTTATTACTGCTCTACAGCAGCAGCAGCAGTGATTATAAAGTTGTCGATTGAACTGCTGAAGATAATGGTCTCTTGCTGAGTCACTCAGACTGATGGAGCTCTAGGGAGGCCAACTTTCACAGCTGATGCCCTTTCCTTAATCACCACTTGTACCAATTTTCCACCTTTTTTGTATTTCTCTATCTACATTCCTCCATCCATTACCACTAATACTGCTACTACTACTATTACTACTACTACTAAAAAAAATAAAATAATAATAATAATAATCATAATAATAATAATAATAATAATAATATTTATTATTAGTAGTAGTAATAGTAGCGTTGTTGTTGTTATTATTATTATTATTAACCTAAGAACAAATACACAAAGTAAATAACCCTAGACTGGCATAAATCAAAAAATAAAAATGAAAGAAAGGCTTAGTATAAAAATGGTAAAAACCCATTACAAATACACAGGCAAACAGGAGTCATTTAATGCCAAGGAAGAAAGAGAGGTTTTAATGCTTAATGCTAGGAATAATAGAAATTCAGTGAAACACAGGCCAGTATTTTAGAAAAACATTCACAGTCCTTCAATCTTATAAGAAAATGTAAAGTGTTAATTTCCTAAAGAAAATGAACATTCCATATATGAAAACAAGAAATGGACTGCATGATAAGGGACATCAACAGCAAAATGACTTGAGTAATCAGTGATAATGCCACCATTATTATAGCTAATACTCTTATTTAATGTCTTTAGATATACAACAACCAGGTTTTCTATGATGTTTGTAAAAAACAAAAACTCATTCATTGCCCTTGAAATAATGGCCATTCTATTGATCTTGTGATGATTCACTCTCTTGTTCATGTCTTTTGATGATTGAAGAGCAAAATAGCCAGCTATCATAGTAAAAATTGCATGTAAAAGGGGTTGGGGCTGTCAGCTCTTTTGACAGTAGCCAGATATTATGTTATGTCTGTAGTCAATACTTCTGGTCTCCAGTGCATACCTCTGTTACATTTGGACCACAGCTAGAGGTTAGAATTTACTTTTTGTTTAAGTCAAGTCTGAGTTCTCAAAGATGAATTCAAGTCTCAAGTTTTAAGGAAAGAAATGGTCAAATTCTCAGTTTTGGTTTAGAAAAGAGTTTTTTGTGTGGAACATAAACTGAAACATGTAAACAGCACTAATCCTAACACTGCTGCAGCCTGTTTTCCAATGTTGCACTTTACCACTATCTTCATTACACATGAAGAAATCTACAATAAATTACCCTTCGTGGCAGTCATGGACCTGAAAAAACACATAGAGAAAGGCGCAGTGTTATTAATTTAGTGCATTCCTGCATCCTAATTGTTTTTTTTGGTTGTTGTTTTTTTTGTTAATTTTTGTATCCAGGGCAAAATATCATGATGTTTCAGTCCTGTGGCGAGTGAATCAGTAATGTTGTAATGTAGGTCCCCATAACTGCTAGAAACCATAGGCAAAATTTTCTCCTACATACTTGCATGCATGCACACACACACACACACACACACACACACACACACACACACACACACGCACACACCACACACACACACACACACACACACACACACACACACACACACACACACACACACACACAAGCACACAGAAGTGGTTTGAAAGTTTGAAGACAGACTTAGATAAAATTGTGTTTTATTTGCCTTTTTGAAGCAGTGTCTGCTTAGAACACTTGTGAGTCAGACAGTAATAAAGGATTTAGCTTTACCTTAAGTCTAAAGCCAGGAATCCATATGTCTGAGATCATGGATGTGCTTCCAATATCATTTGCTTCATTTATCTTCAACCACACTAGCCCTAATCAAATGAGAAAAGCTCTTTACTTTCTCATTGAGATGAGATGTCAAGTTACACGTTGTAGTTTTCTGTCTCTTTAACTGTTTTGTTTCTTTGTTTCTCTGATTCTGTCTTTCTCTCTGCCTCTCCTATTTGCCTTCACTTCAGTCTGCAGCAGCATTCCTGACAACATGAAGGTCCGTCCTCTGAACCAAACAGCAATGGTGCTGACATGGGATCGCCCTACCACTATCTACCACCCACCCCTTGTGGGCTTCCTTGTCACCTACAGCTGGGTTAAGGACGATGTAACCATTGAGAAGATGTTTACCCAAAGTAGCGAGCACCACACTGTGAGTGTCCTAGCTCATAACCACCAGCAGTCTTAGAGAGACTAGGATATAATGAACAGCAAGCAATTACTTGCTTAAAGGGCATTATAATCTTGGTAACTTGGTAGTTATTCTAAGATCAGGTTGGCACTCCAAAATTAGTATGACTATCAATATTAGCTCAATCACCGTAACAGACTATTACACAGAAGCAGCTAAAGAAAAAAGGCCAAGTAGTCCCCTAAGCCAGAGTGGAGCCCTAGATACCTCAAAGACTCTGCACAGCTGATAGAATTAGACAACATGTGCTCTATCTTCCTAGGAGTCTGATGAATGAGACAACACCAAACTCTTCACTTCATCAGTCACAGTGTCAGCTTGGTCTTCTACATGTGGTATCCATGACAACAAAAATGGGCCTTGCCAGCTGAGGAAACTTCTGTGATGAAAGCTGCCAATCTTTTTTTTCTGGCTCGAGCCGAATTAGATTTGGATTCAATTGGAGAAATCCATCCGCAACAGCCAAAGCCCAATTACAGCTCTCGACTCCAACACATTCTGTCTCCCTAATCATTTCTGCACCACATTTACATTTTTATTTCAATTTAGAGCTGGGGGTGTTGTCTACATTAGGGAGTCAAGACCAATTTTGTCATAGGAGTCTATCCTATGCAGCTTTCCCATTTCTGAAACCTAGAATGTAATTGAATGATCAGGAAATTTCGAAGAATAAATGCAATTTTGACCTGCATGATGTTGACATAAATCTGAATTTGCATCAACATTTGTGTCCTGGAAAATTGCATTTTGTCAATTTCGTATCTTGTCAGTTTATGACATATTGTCATTGAGAAATTCGTCTGCATTAAGAGAAATATAATTTAAAGACACTCTAATGATGAAAACCAGACTCAGTTCCAGCACACAAATATTTCTTATCATGGATATTTTTGTTTGTGTCTCCCTAGCGGGCAGTGATCACACACATGTCCCCAGATGCTCTGTATCTCTTTAGGGTACAGGCCTTGTGCCAGAGAGACCAGCGCAGCGACTTTAGTCAAACACTTTTATTTAAAGGTAAGCATAATTATATGGCTTATATTGCATTATAATTGCATCAGCTAAAGTTACACTTTGTGTGTTTCAGCAAATACCACAAGGATATTTGAAGGGACGAGAATTATAAAAACTGGAATGGTGAGTTGTTGAGTAGTTGGTGATAGATTTGTTTGAATAAACACTGCCATGAGTGCAACTTAAAATAATCACCCCATCATTTCTCATGTTGCCCTTTTCTAGCCCACTATGTCATCCTCTTCAGACATGGCACCCATTAGCTCTGGCTCCTCTACATGGTCTTCTTCTGGGCTCCCCTTTTCCTTTGTGTCCATTGCAACAGGAATGGGGCCACCATCCAGTGGGGGGCAGACCACAATGGCATCTTTGGTCACCAGCACACTGCTGGCCGGCCTTGGCTTCAGTGGTGGTGTGATTTCCTCTCTCCCTGGATCCCTTTGGCCCACCCATTCTCCCAGCTCAGGCCCTGCACCAACTCGGCAACCTGCCTCACCTACATCTGAGACCAACCAAAATGGGAACAAGCCCCTCCCCTCGGAAGAGGGAGAAATAACTAAAGAGCTGGACAAGGAAAAGCACAAACAAGAGGAAGATGAGGAGGACGATAATGAGGAAGATAGAATGGAGGAAAAGAAAAAGAAAGAAAAAAATGTGACTGTAAATGAGAGGAAACAAGAGCAGACCACATTTCAGGAACCAGCTTCTTCTGTATCACCATCTAGAGAGGGGGGGGGAGAAGCTGAGCTTGTAATTAGAGAAGTCTCTACAGTACCACCTATAGCCCCAGAAGAGAAAATCTATACCGTTACTCTAAGACCTTCAGGATCAACTTGGCTGCAAGAAAATTACACAACAGATATGCAGCTTACCAGCAGCCCCACACAAGCCACAAAACTTAGCAATAAAGAGCAAAGTGTCTGGCCTATCTACATTCACACTGGTAAGAGAGACATAGAGCCTGTGCTCATGCTCAAGTTTACATTATAGAACTCAGTCAAAGCCAAAGGGTCACTGTTGCTCAAAGTATTGTGGATCTTTTCTGTCATTAAAATTCATTTGCTTCAGGTGCATTCAGTTCTCTGAATTTTGAGTTCACTCTTTTCTGTGATCAACATACAGATCAGAACAGTATATCCACTGTGTCTAAGGATCCCACATCCTCACCAAACAGAATGGAATGGATTATCCCTTTAATGGTGATATCTGCACTTACGCTCCTCTGCTTAATCATGCTGCTGGCTGTCCTGGTTTATTGGAGGTAAGATGTTTACCAGCAGTGTTCTTCTGATTTAGGGAATGTTGGTCAAACTGTAACTCACCCATTCAAAACATTTGAATTATACCATCAGCTTCAGTTATCCCATTCTGATCAAGATGATGCTGCTATAATCCATGCTCTGTCTTCATAAACTTGCACATGATTCACTGGGAAGCTCCAAATCCTTCTATTAACATTCTCTCAGCCCTTTGCTGGCTACTGGGACACACTGTATAATCACCATTACCTCTCTGAGGGGGCCACACCCATCCATAAGAGTGTAGGATGCAGAACCTTAACTACCCATGAGCCTTTGGAGGAGGGACACAGCTGTGCTCCAATATGCGAGGCCTACGCACCAGCTGTGACAACTAGAAGATGCCATTAAAATGCAATGAAATGTAAAACTGGAGATAGAGAGAAATGAGGAATGCTTGTAGCTGCTATGTATAAGGGATTTTACTTTGTATGGATAGTTTAGTTGCTATAGTTACATCAGAAAACTGAAATTGCTTAATTTCTGCATCATCCTCACCTTCCAACAAGCTGGATGTGTAACGTCGCAGGTGCCTGCTTAGGCAAATCCACGATTACTGGCATGCCCCTTTATAGTGCTCAGCCCAGCGCAGGCAATTAGGGCTGATGCGCGGCACCTGTGCACGCCGCTATATAAACCTTAGGTTTTCGTCAGAGCTTGTCTCATCCATTGCCGGTCTCCGTCCTGGATGGGCAGCCCCTGGCCTCTGGATCTCCCAGACAGCACAACACACCCTACAGACTGGGCATCACACAGAGCACATTACCCTATACATCACTAATGTTCCTGAGCTCAGCCTCATCCTAGGGTTCCCCTGGGTGCAGCAGCATAACCCCAAATAGATTGGTCCACGGGGTCAATTTCTATTTGGGGGCCTCAATGCCCTCAGAGCTGCCTCAGGAGTTTCCAAACCCTCCCTCCAACCACAGAGGAATTAATGGACCTAGCTAGAGTCCGGGCCATCAAAGACTGGCCCCAATCTACCTCACTCCATGCAGTTCAGCGCTTCTTGGGCTTTGCTAACTTCTTCCGCTAGTTCAAAAATAATTTTAGCACCCTGGCCAGCCCACTGTGTGCCCTGACCAAAAGGGTCCAGGGCAGATTTGTATGGATGGGTGAGGCACAGGCGGCATTTGAGGTCTTAAAGAAAAAACTGACTTCAGCCCCTGTCCTTTGGATGCCCAATCCCGGTGCCCAGTTTATAGTGGAGGTGGATGCCTCCAAGACTGTGTGGGGGCAGTCCTATCCCAACGTTTAGGTCCTAAAGGGGAGCTGCATCCCTGTGCATACTTCTCCCACCGGCTAACTGCCCATGAGAGAAATTATGATGTAGTGGATTGCAAGCTCCTGGCCATCAAGTTGGCCTTGGAGGTATGGAGGCACTGGCTGGAGGGGGCCAAGCAGCCATTTCTCATCCTCACTAGTCATAAAAACCTGTCCCACATTCAACAGGCCAAATGGCTGAATCCGCGAAAGGCCAGATGGTCCTTGTTCTTTGCCCACTTTGACTTTACATTGTCTTTTAAAGCAGGATCAAAAACGCTTAAGCCAGATGCACTTTCGCATCAGTGGGACCCCCATTACAGGACCCTACCCCCCAGCCCATAATTCCATCTAGCAAGATAGTGGCACTTTTACGTTGGGGTTTGGAAGAGGTTGTCCACTGGGCGCTCCAGTGGGAGTCATATCCAGGGGAAGCCCGAACTCTACGACTCCTACCGCATCTGTTCTGGTGGCCTGCAATGGACAGAGATGTCCGGGCCTATGTGGCAGCCTACCAAACCTGCACTCGTGATAAGGTGTCCAAGAAATTGGCCCCTTGTTGTATTGGCCATTTTAAGGTCCTGTGGAGGAAAACCCTGGTGGCCTCCCGCCAGGGGATTCCCCGCTCCATGAGAAGGAACCCCACTTCTCATGCGCCCAGGCTGAAGCCGGTCCTTGGTAGTTCCTTGGCGCCTCCCACTGAGCCAGCTCCTCCACCCCGTATTTTTGATGGGTCTCCGGCCTTTACGGTACGGTGGATCTCCCACCGCCACCGCCAGGGCATACAGTTTTTAGTCGACTGGGAGGGTTGTGGTCCGGAGGACCGCTCATAGGTGTCAGCTCGGCACATCCTAGACCCAGACCTCATCAGGGATTATCGTAGGAGTCGGGGGTGAGTCCTGTAACATGGCGGGTGCCTGCTTAGGCAAATCCGTGGTTACTGACATGCCTCTTTATAGTGCTCAGCCCAGCGCAGGCAATTAGGGCTAATGCACAGCACCTGTGCACACTGCTATGTAAACGTTAGGTTTTCGTCAGTCGGCATGCGGACATAGAGTTTGTGCCAGGTATCAGAGAACATATGTCACAAGAGGAAATTTGGTATAGAGTTACTTTCCTGAGAGGTTTTATCTTGAAAGACTATTTAGAAAGTCATTTACTGGCATTGAGAATCAGCCCCTTACCATTTTCTTTGGTGAAGGAATCGCCCAAGCTGCCTAAGCTTGGCCGTGACGAGCAGGGCTCCCCCCCTTGCCTTGCGGTCTCTGTGTGTGCGCCGACACGCTTCTAACCCACCTTTGTGTGCTCTTCTCCCCATGCTTTACATGGACCAATAGTGCAGTGGTTAGCGTGTCAGGCGATCCATTGTGATGCTGAACTTCATGCCCAGCTTCAGATAGCTTCCTAGTTTTATGTTTCTTTTTTCTAGTTTTTCATGTTTCTAGTTTTATGTTTCTTTTTTCTCCCAGATTAAACCTTCTACCAACTTTCATCCATCCAGATAATGGGCCTGGCTCGGTACTCCCCCCTCCTTAGTACCGAGCTCTCCTTCCCCCGTAACAGGATGTAACTAGTATTAGAAAAGTAGCCAAAATCTGGCACTGATGGTTTCAAAAGTAATGATTATGATCATAAAGTTGAAAATTCAAATACTTCTGGGCTCTTGAGCAGGGCGTTTAACTGCTCAATTCAGCACTCACCAAATGAATAAATGTATGTAAATTTTGCAGAGCAAAACAGCATGTAGCATTGATAGTCACAGCTACTGGGTTTAATCCAGGCTGCTGTCTGTGGAGTTTTGCATATTCTGCCAATGTTTGTGTGGGTTTCCTCTCACCTCCTAAAAGCGTGCCAGTAGGCAACTGCCAAATCCAAATTACCCCTAGCTATGGAGTGTGTGTCATTCCCTGCTATGAAATGGCCTTCTATCCCAGGTGTATACCTGCCTGGAATTCACCATGACCCTTGCCAGGATAAAGCTGTCACAAAGATCAATGAATGATAATAGCCACAAGGAGCAACACATTTCTGACTCTTGGGGATAATTTTTGCAACAATGCAATCATGTAACATTCATTCCTTTCCTGTAAATTCTATCTAAATAATAAGAGATGAGAACAAAAAGCCTAATTTTATCATTACCTGTGTGAAACCTATTTGGTTAATCTCATCTCTGTAATTGGCAATCTGGCTTGAGTGGAAGGAAGTTAATGGTGAAGTGAATGAAATGGTGATTTGGTTGAATAGGCTTGTCAGGAATTTAATGAACGATTATCTTTTAACTGAACGAAAGTGAAGCAGATGGAAATTTGACAGCTTCCAAGAGACGATGGAATATGTTTGGTTTTATCATTAAGATGCTGGAACATGCTGTAATGTATGGCACGCTACTGTGTTATCAGCAGTCACTTAATATAGCTCTATACTCATGTATTTGGGCCTTAGACTTTGAGTCACTCAGGTAAGATTCTATGCAATCTCTCTCTCTCGCTCTCTCTCTCTCCATCTCTCTCTCTTTCTTTCTCTCTCTCTTACACTAACTCATTTAACTCACACACAAATTGTTATCAGATAGTATGCTGTATTAACTGAAATAAGGTTTTTAGGTTGGCAAGTCAATAGGCTAATGATTATGTGCACTATAATCCATCGGGATGGCTCAGAGTTTTTTCTTAGTCTGCTAAAACACACCAATGTGCAATACACGTAGACACAGCCCCTTTTAGATTTATACGGTTGATACAATAGCTAGACTTTAAAAAAAAAAAAAAAAGAACAGAAAAGAAATTTAAACAGCTCCAGTTTTGGACTGACTTTGTGCAATAACACCCCTTTAAACTGCACATAGGCATACTCACAGAGACAAAAACAATGCATCATTTCAAAGGGAAAGTCATTAATATAAATGAGGTATAGGGGGTGATCCCCAGGGCCCTCCTCTTTCATTGTATTCCCTCCCTTCTGTTCTAACACCCATCTTTTCTTCTCTTTTCATCTCACCTCTCAAGGATGAATAGCATCTGTTCTTTACTCTGCATTAGTTACAGGTAAGATGCTCTTTGAAAGCATTTCTGGAATATCTACAAATTTACTATTGCTATCTTGTACAAATTTTTATCTGAACATAGTAAGATACTGTAAAGGGAGAAGTCTACTGTCAAACCAATGGAGCTTGGAAAGTTCCAGTGAGGCAGACTTCTGATGTCTGAAATTGCCTAAACAGTGTTCTTGCTCCTCAGCCATCAGAGGTTTTGTCAGTTTTAACTGGTTGTCTTTGAAGTGTGTGTATACCTGCTGTTAACACTAAATTCCTGCAGTCAAAGACATTCAAAGACACACTGAACTGCTGAATAGTTCTGTTGCCAGATTCAGACTGTGGGATGGGGTTTGTTTGAACGGTGCTCTTCTGACCTAAATCATTGTATTCTTAGGAAGTTTTTCCAGACTACTCATATGTACCTAGAGGACAGAAACTCTCTGCAAGTGATTCACAATGAGAGCTTAACTGGATTCTTAATACCGGGTGAGTCATTCTTATGTGCATTTCACACTAACAGAAAGGCTGTATTTTTCCCAACTCTCTCTCTCTCTCTCTCTCTCTCTCTCTCTCTCTCTCTCTCTCTCACACACACACACACACACACACTTGCAAACATTGCTTTCTTACAGATGAGAATGTATATAATTCTTAAGAAAGTCAAGTTTTAAATAGGTCTATTCATGTAACTGATGTTGTTCAATCACCCAGCTGCTGTTAGTATTTTGCAACCATCCATCCTGCTTTCTTGACTCCTTTTTTAAACTCTTAGCTTTTTTTCCCTCTTTTATCTGGACTGACAGGCCTATATCAGTGTACACATAGGGAGTAAAATCAACCATTAAGGTTTACGAGTGCACCACTGTTTAGGTGATTGTTTAACGTCTCTGTAATGGAGAACCTATCAAGCCAGCCGAGTTAATCTCTTTCTCTCTCTCTCTCTCTCTCTCTCTCTCTCTCTCTCTCTCTCTCTCTCTCTGTCTCTTTCTTTGTGTATGTGTTTGTATGAGTGTGCAAGTGATTTTTTTTATTCGATCATGTAAAACCCTTCCATTAATTTATGTAAGCACTGTAAGTTTAATAAAGAACCACAAAGAAGACAAAAATTCAAACACATCAGATAATGGTCTCAGCTGTTTCCTATGTTCCCACTCAACAGCAAGCTACATCTTCATATGGGCCATTATATATAACAATGGCCAGTGGCACAGACCTTGTTTATTCAGGGGTAACTGATGAGGTTCCCCACACACAGATGCTGCCCTCTAAATATCATCCACACTCAATACCTCCTGCTGTTCAGTGCTGAGAAAGGCAGCCATAAACAGATCACACCAGCCTCTCAGCACTGATGTGTAGCCTTTCTAAACGTCATTGTGTAGTATATATTAGGAACTCAATGCTGCATTGATTGTTCCTTTTGTGCGGTATCAAAAAACATATTGAATACTACACATTTACCTTAGGTGTAAATGTAGAGGGTTGTTCTCACAGGCAAGTCACAAATTTGTGCAGCTCCATCTTCCCTATAAATACATCACATACTATATACTACATTTGTTGTAATTTGTCACAGCTTCAGTTTACTGAGCAGAATTCATGAATATATAAAATCTCCGTAAATATATCTTGCGTGTGTTCCTTTATCAGCAGTTCATATTAACAATAGCTTGCACACAGAGGCCTTGATTTATGAAAGGGTTGTCTGTGACAAAAACATACAAGCTTGATAACATCTATCAGAAAAAAAAACATGCAAGCTGATTTACGAACATTATTCATAGAGTTGTGTTTCTTTCACACGAGTGTCTTGGCTTTTTTTTTCTTGGTTGCCTGAATAAATTGGATACATTTACACTTACAAGTGGAAAAATACAGGGTGTTATCTATGCAAAAGGATAAATTAACACCTGCAGCATGATGTACTGTAGCAAGCCTGGAAGCTACACAGGGATTGCACAAGCAGAGTAAAACATTCAAAAATCAGTTACATTTATCGGTTATATTAACAGCTCATTTCTGCTGTTTTTAATGTTGTCAGAATAATGAGATGTAAAGTTTGTTTAATATTAAATTTCCAGCATAGATTTGCACCTCTGACAACAACAGCATTCAAACAGAGCCTGTTAAAATGCCTTTAAATGTCATTCACATTTACCTGATGAGCCAAACACACCCACATGTCTGTACTCAGTCTTTATCATATATACTGTATTACCTTTTCTTATGTGTCTTGCAATTAACTAAATAAAGCAATAAACAATAACGCACTAAAGCAAGAAACAACTAATAAATAAATAAATCTGCCATTAATCTGCCATGAGATCAGGAAATGTCATGCTTATTAAGACCAACTGCAAACACAAAACGTCCATTTAAATATTGTCTTTTGCCTTGTCTTTTGTCTTTTGCCTGTCTTTTTCCTCATCCCACTTTGAACAATCCCTCCAGTTTTGTGATTTTGCAAACGTAAAGATTATTGCAAAATTTTTATGTCCAATTTTTTTCAAAATTCACAAATTTTCTGCAGATTTGGGCCCAACATGCATGATGATCGTCACAACACATATTCAGCCAAAGTCCTTTTTGATTCCTGTGCATCTTACATGAGTACAGCTATCATAGAATTTAATTACTTATGTGTTTTACTGGAAGTAGTTTAAAATAAGAATCCTGCAAAAAAAACTCCAGAAGTTGCATTATAAAATTAGAAAAGTTTACACAGCAAAATCAAGCATTTTTGGCCACAGTAATCATAATAAACTCTGTGAAATCCTGGAGGGACTGATTAAATGTGATGTCATTTATGCAAATATACTTTACAGATGATCCTCACAATGAACACTAACTGTTCATGTGATATATTACAGGGCACGTTGCTAATTAGCCTATTTATTTGGGATTTTAGGACATCAGGGCTGGAATATTGTATCAACATGCTTTATTGCAAAATTACATTCAGATACTAAAAGTCATTGGCATTGACCCTGTGTCTGTGTGTGTATGTGGACGTGTATTCGTGTGTGTGTGTGTGTGTGTGTGTGTGTGTGTGTGTGTGTGTGTGTGTGTGTGTGTGTGTGTGTATGTGTGTGTGTGTGTGTGTGTGTGTTATAGATGACCTGGAAGCACTATCAGTCAGACAGTTCATGAAACACGTAATGGAGCTCTATTCTAATAACCAACAGGGATTCTCTCAAGAATTCAATGTGAGTATGAAGTTATTTGAGTGTAATTTTGTGCATTGCTTCACTGTTCCTCATAATGCAGATGGTCTTGAAAAAAAAAGAGCTAATTAAAGACAAGTCTCATTAAAGCCATCTTCTAACTGCAGGAACACTACTCAATTTCAGCCTACTCCGTTTTACTCAGACACAAAATCCTCTGCAGCCGTCTTCTAAATAAATTCTCACTGCCATCATCCAGATGAGGCCTGAGCGGTTTAATCCTACACTGTTTTCAAAACATACTTGTACAGAAGGGATCTGTTTAAGTAATAAACATCTGCTGCAACATCCCAGTTAGGACAAAAGACAAACTATTAGCCATATGGTAAGATGAATCTCAGCACTGTCGCTTCACACTGGGGTGGTAATTATGGTGACGGTGAAGAAAATGTAGTCAAAGTTGTGTTGATGAGTTAATTAAATGATTTGGACAAATTGGATAATTTATGCAAATTACAATCAAGATTAAAGCATAGGGGATGGAATATCTAGAGATTTGTTTTCAAGCTCTTTTTTAATGAATTTGGTCAGAATAAAGAAGTTTTGTTTGTCAAATTAATGGTTAAGGGACAGAATCCAGATTCACTTTGTCCCTAACAAGGATAAACCGCTTACACGTGGTCAATAAATAAATGAATAAACATTAAAGGTTACAGGCTTTCAGTATGACATTCTGAGCTGCATGAAAGACATGTTATCACTTCTGTAGAAACTATGCAATTTCTATCCTTCTTTCTTAAATTCTTCCTTTCTTTCTTTCTTTCTTTCTTTCTTTCTTTCTTTCTTTCTTTCTTTCTTTCTTTCCCTTTTTTTCTTTCTTTCTTTCTTTCTTTCTTTCTTTCTTTCTTTCTTTCTTTCTTTCATTGTCTCTATAGGACATTCAGCATTGTGTGGGTAGTATAGAGATTACAGCGGAGCACTCGAGCCGCCCGGACAACAAGCATAAAAACAGATACATCAACATAGTGGCCTGTGAGTGTTCAGTGAAGATGTTAGTATGCATACGAGACATTTTCCATGATAGTGCATAACCAATATTTTGCATAAGTGTGACATAAGCTGTGATATAAACATTGGCTGCATTTTTGTCTGGCCAACAGATGATCATAGCAGAGTGAAGTTGCAACCGTTGGCAGGAAAAGATTCCAAACACACTGACTACATAAACGCAAATTATGTTGATGTAAGTAGGTGTGTGTGTGTGTGTGTGTGTGTGTACATCCATGTGTGTATATTTATGCCTGTATGCTTTTTATTTCTGTACTTTCTTAGGGTTATAACAAATCAAAGGCATATATTGCTGCTCAGGGGCCACTGAAGTCCACTTTTGAAGACTTCTGGAGAATGATCTGGGAGCAGAGCATCACTGTCATTGTCATGATCACCAATCTGGTGGAGCAGGGCAGAGTAAGTCATCAGTAACTCACTTCCAGTCACATGTGTCAAGAGCTTGCAAGCTGTTATAGGAGTAGGTGAACTCCTTGTAAGCTAGATGGGATTGTAACCACCTGCTTATTTCCTAATTCCTTGTCCTTTTTTTTTTAGAGAAAATGTGATCAGTACTGGCCCTCAGAGAACACTGAAGAGTATGGAAGTATGGCAGTGACACTGAAGAGCACTAAGATGCATGCTTGGTACACACTACGCCACTTTCTCATACGCAACACCAGAGTCACAAAGGTCAGTCACTGCATCAGTAAGCAGAAATAAAATATGTTATCTCCTTCTGGTTAGTTAAATATAAACAAAATTCTGGTTTTGGGTCTGTGTTTTTCTCTAAGAGTCAAAAGGGAAGACAGAATGAGAGATTAGTGGTTCAGTATCACTACACTCAGTGGCCAGACATGGGTGTGCCTGAATATACACTACCAGTTCTTACATTCATCTCCAGATCATCTGCAGCTCGTGCGCCAAAATCTGGCCCTGTCCTAGTGCACTGCAGGTAGGATTATAATATTAATAATACTTATTAGTATTATTATTATTATTATTATTATTATTATTATTATTATTATTATTTTATATACACTTGCTACTTATTATACTTATAGATTATTATTGCTGTTATTATTGTTGTTTTTGTTATTTTAATACATTACAATTATATATTTGGCTGATTGACATTTTCAATCAATATTAACAAATTAATTATTTTATATTATATTATATTATATTATATTATATAATTATTTTACAATAACATCACTCAGGACACTTTTGGCTCTCAGTGTTTCAGGTTTTTACCTTTTACCTTTCCAGTGCGAAACATTTAGTGGTTGAAGGTTAAATTTTAGATGCTTATGAGCAAGCACTTGGGGCATTTCAGAGAGCAACTGGTTTGATATCACAATTTACTTTGAAGATATAAACATTCATGTGAAACAACTGTTAAAAAAAGATAAAATGTTTATCCTCATCAGTACTGACTATTAAATAACATCATAATGCTGCCCACAGACCATGAATTCTATATTTTGGAGAAATTTATCAATTCAGTGTCCAGTAAACAGGACCTCTGAAATTAGACAAATGAAACCTACAACATTTTGAAAAGCCTAATACTATAACACCAAGCATAATAGCATTTAAAAATGGTAACTAATTTTTTTCTGTTCACTGTTTTATTTTTCTGTATATAAATTGCATGGTGCAAAAAAATACAAGTTTATCATATAGGACTCAACCTAAAAATTTTAATAATCATTTTATGTCATTACAATGATCTGTCCGAGCTTTTGAGATGTATTTTGTTTGACACAACCTTTGTTTATTGACCACCTCTGTTTATTGGCTTAACTATGTAAGGCTTAACATGACAAGAGGGACATGAAGTTTTGGTGCCTTTATTAACCTTGTACAAGCTTTGAGCGGCCTGTGTAGTGGTAGTAACAGTTTTAGCAGCCTTAGTCTGACAGGCCTTTTCAGAAGTAGATAGAACTTGAACTGCTGCATCTTTAGCAACTTTAACTGGAGTAGAGGTTGAGGTCAAGACCATCCGGTCCAGCCATCCGGTACCAAAGTGGTGGTACCTTGTGAACACTGGTACTGACTTTTAAAAAAAGTTATGTTTCATTGAAGCACACCGAGGGAGGATTGAATGTAATTCAGCTGAGGGATGAAGGCTAGGACACGGAAAGGATATATAGAGCAGGCAAGAGTCAAACACAGCAGTGCAAAATAAAACCAACCAGAATAATAATCACAAAGAGAAAACAAGGAACACAGCAAAGGGTCTGTAACATGATCAATACAAGAATAATACAAGGTCAGAACAAATCTGAACAAGTTGAGGGAAATAGCTCACAGTTTTTAATCACAAAATAGCATATACAGGTACATCTCAATAAATTAGAATGTTGTGGAAAAGTTCATTTATTTCAGTAATTCAACTCAAATTGTGAAACTCGTGTATTAAATAAATTCAGTGCACACAGACTGAAGTAGTTTAAGTCTTTGGTTCTTTTAATTGTGATGATTTTGGCTCACATTTAACAAAAACCCACCAATACACTATCTCAACAAATTAGAATATGGTGACAACCAACCGAGAGAACCGCAGCCTTATGAGGATTGTCAAGCAAAATCGATTCAAGAATTTGAGTGAACTTCACAAGGAATGGACTGAGGCTGGGGTCAAGGCATCAAGAGCCACCACACACAGACGTGGAAGGAAGGAATTTGGCTACAGTTGTCGTATTCCTCTTGTTAAGCCACTCCTGAACCACAGACAATGTCAGAGGTGTCTTACCTGGGCTAAGGAGAAGAAGAACTGGACTGTTGCCCAGTGGTCCAAAGTCCTCTTTTCAGATGAGAGCAAGTTTTGTATTTCATTTGGAAACCAAGGTGCTATAGTCTGGAGGAAGGGTGGAGAAGCTCATAGCCCAAGTTGCTTGAAGTCCAGTGTTAAGTTTCCACAGTCTGTGATGATTTGGGGTGCAATGTCATCTGCTGGTGTTGGTACATTGTGTTTTTTGAAAACCAAAGTCACTGCACCCGTTTACCAAGAAATTTTGGAGCACTTCATGCTTCCTTCTGCTGACCAGCTTTTTGAAGATGCTGATTTCATTTTCCAGCAGGATTTGGCACCTGCCCACACTACCAAAAGTACCAAAAGTTGGTTAAATGACCATGGTGTTGGTGTGCTTGACTGGCCAGCAAACTCACCAGACCTGAAGCCCATAGAGAATCTATGGGGTATTGTCAAGAGAAAAATGAGAACCAAGAGACCAAAAAATGCAGATGAGCTGAAGGCCACTGTCAAAGAAACCTGGGCTTCCATGCCACCTCAGCAGTGCCACAAACTGATCACATTCATGCCACGCCACATTGAGGCAGTAATTAAAGCAAAAGGAGCCCCTACCAAGTATTGAGTACATGTACAGTAAATGAACATACTTTCAGAAGGCCAACAATTCACTAAAAATGTTTTTTTATTGGTCTTATGAAGTATTCTAATTTGTTGAGATAGTGAATTAGTGGGTTTTTGTTAAATGTGAGCCAAAATCATCACAATTAAAAGAACCAAAGACTTAAACTACTTCAGTCTGTGTGCATTGAATTTACTTAATACACGAGTTTCACAATTTGAGTTGAATTACTGAAATAAATGAACTTTTCAACAACATTCTAATTTATTGAGATGTACCTGTATTAGTGGACAGAAGAAATGATTTCATTGTGAATAAGCTTCTATGTATTTTATACAGCTGTTAGAAAATCACATGTTCTCACAGCAGTCCACTCCATTACCTTTTTCCTTTTTTGAACAGTAGCAGATTGAATTCGACTAAAAATATTTCTGTGCATTTTTAATATTGATATGAAAGGAAAACATGAAGCAAACCGGGAAAATGGGCAAAACAGGAATACTAAATAGAAAATAATTAATAAATGAAAATGATGTAAATACACAAAAACCTACATCCTGAGAGATTATAAATGGTAACATACTGCACTATCCAGCTTGTCTGCTTTTTGTATAGAGTGAACTGCTTCCGCTCAGATCCAGATATTTTTACAGTTTGGGGTTTTTTTATATTATTTTATCATGCAGCAGTGAAAATAACACTGTAAAATTCTGGTGTGATGGCAACTTAATAATGTTTTTTTACTGACCAGAGACCCACCAATACACTGTGTTCACCAAGACACCGTAAATATCTAGACTAATATTGTCAGCTGTCCTAAAAGATTGAAAAAAGAAGGGAAAATATATTAAATTAAAACACTTCATACTTTGGTCGTAAGACTTGCTGTAAGGTTTTCTCAAGTTTGGATTTGTCGCTGTCGCCTCCTCTCTCTTCTCTCCTCTGTGTAGTGCTGGTGTGGGGAGGACAGGCACATATATTGTGATTGACAGCATGCTTCAGCAGATAAAGGATAAAGGAACGGTGAATGTCTTGGGCTTTCTCAAACACATCCGCACCCAGCGCAATTACCTCGTCCAGACAGAGGTGAGTATGTAGTGATGGATCTGTGTGTGTGTGTGTGTGTGTGTGCATGTGTGTGTGTGTGTGTGTGTGTGTGTGTGTGTGTATAGAAACCCGTGATTGTTTGTGTGCCATGGAGGCAATATGGTGACTAGAACCTGGAGGATGGTGTTTTGAAGCTAATCCATGTGTCAAGGGCAAAATGAACTACTTTAATGTATAATGTTTGTATGATTGTATGGGATTTGCCACACACCTCTGTTCTTCAGGGGTACACCGGTTTCCTCTCCCAGTCCAAAGACATATATAGTCTGTAGTGTGTGAGAGTGTGTGATTGTGCTCTGCAGTGGGATGGCACCCCAGCCAGCGTGTCCCATGCCTTTTGCCCTGAGTCTCCTGGGATAGACTCTAGGACCCCTGCGACACTGTGTAGGACAAACAGTACAGAAAATGGATGGACGGATGAATAAATCAATAACTAAAAAAATGTTGCTGGTATCATAGTCTCAGAGAGGTGTGTGTGTGTTGTACAGGAACAGTATGTGTTCATCCATGATGCTCTGATGGAGGCGGTGCTTGGTAAAAATACTGAAGTTCCTGCCTGGAAGCTCCACAGCTATGTGAACAGCATCCTCACCCCTAGTCCTTCTGGCATTACTCACATGGAGAAACAGTTTAAGGTGAACCTTCCATCTGCTATCATCGAATACAAACTAATTCCCCAAGTAGAGCTACAAATAAATATTATATAAATGTATTTTACATAAATACCAGGTGGCTTGGTGGGGCGACAGGCAGCAGTGCTGCCTCACAACTATGGTTGGGCAATTTGACAATTGACAAAAAAAACTAGAATGAAGATATATGGAAGAAAATATGGAAATGTGGAAACTAAATATCCAACTCAAAACTGCGAAGAATTATATCGTAACACTCTTTTCTTTGTGTGTGTGTGTGTGTGCATTATACTTAATCTTGAATGTTTAAATGTTACATTTTCTACATGAAAGTATTTAGAATGGAATAAGATGAATTTCTTTGTGTAAACATAGAAATAAGAAATACACTGCAAAATTATTGTATTGCTGGCAGTTTATAAGCAAACCTATATATCATGATACATATTGTGTATAGTGAAATGCCTTGAAGAAGAGTGATATGATATTTTTGTCATATTGTCCATGCCTGCTCACAGCTGCAGAGTCCTCAGTTCAATCCTAAACCCACTTGAGTTATTGACTGCATAGTTTTGCATGTTCTCCATATGTCCTCTGGGATTTCTGGTTTTCTTCCATCTTCCAATAACATGCATGCAGGTGGATTGGCAAATCTCCATTGCCTTTAGATGGGAAAATGTGTGTGTGATGTCCTGCATGAACTGATGGCCCATTCAGGGTATGTTTCCTGGGTCATGTCCTTTGTCTTTGGAATAGGCTCTGAATCCAGGATAAAGCACATGTGGAAGAGATTTAACACTGGGAGAAAATTAAATAAAATAAATCAACCTGTCCAAAATAATAATTAATTAAAAAAAAAAAAAAAAACTACGATTAGCAATAACAAAACCAGGTTTGAAGAGCTACTGACGAAAAGTTTGGTAGTTTTCTAATACGTTGAATATGTCTTAGAGCACTATATATACTATATATATATATATATATGTATGTATATATATATATTTGTATGTATGTATGTTCTCTTTGCTCAGTTAAACTAACTTGCTCCCCCTGCTGGTTAACTGTTCGGTGTCTCCTCAGCTGGTGATGCAGTGTAACATTCAGAAATGCTTCAGTTCCCAGAAAGACTGCAACAAAGAGAAGAACCGAAACTCCTCAGTGGTGCCATGTGAGTCTCAGTAAACATCATGCATCAATCCCTTCATTATGGGCGATTTTGAGTTATGAATTTCACATTTTCAAAATGATGAAAGGTCGTTTTTGTTTTTCGCACGTTACAATTTAATCTTCATTTTCATACAGAAACTGAGATCACAAATTATTAACTGATCTTTCTGTAGAAGGATGTCATTTTTCTTTCATGTGACCTTTAGCAGATAGCGTTGTGTGCTGTACTCTGCAGTTGTTTGCAGCTGTTTCGCTCAGGTGTAATATATGATTCTTTTTCTCTGTGCAGCGGAGCAAGCTCGGGTCCCACTTTCTCCCCTGCGTGGAATAAAGGGCACAGACTATATCAATGCCTCTTACATTACGGTACATGTTAAATGTTTTTGGTCCCATCTGGATGAGAAGTTTAAGTCAATGCTTGAGACAAACCACTGTGAGACAAAGTTGAAAAATAGAAACATTTGTGTGTGTGTGTGTGTGTGTGTGTGTGTGTGTGTGTGTGTGTGTGTGTGTGTGTGTTAAATCTATAACAGGGTTACTACAGGAGCAATGAGTTCATTATTACCCAGCATCCATTGCCTCACACAACCAAGGACTTCTGGAGGATGATCTGGGATCATAATGTTCAAGTCATTGTCATGCTGCCAGATAATCTCAGTCTAGTAAGTAAAATGTTATAGAACATTTGATTAGATAATATAGAATTTGAAAAAGTGATATGGGTTTCATATAACTTCCCAGTTAATTAAGAAAATGATTGATGAATTTGATCAGAAGAAGCTGAAATTATTGAACTGAATCCAGACTCACCTTGCATTGAACACTTAGAAGAATGTATTATGTAGACCATATAATGTGTGTGTGTGTGTGTGTGTGGAGACTAATGTCTGGTATTTAGTTTTACCTACACCAGGAGTGTCCAGTCTTATCCACAAAAGGCTGGTGTGGGTGCAGGTTTTCATTCCAGTCAAGCAGGAACTACACCTGATTCCACCTCTTTAATCAGTTGATCATGGCTTTTAACAGACTCAGGTGTGGCTTCTGCTTAGTGGAAATAAAAATTTCAGCCACACCAACCCTTTCCTGATGAGACTGGACACCCCAACATCCAGTGTATGCTGCTTTTAGCACTATATTTATGTTGGTGTTTGAAATTCATAGTACCAGTCTAGCATTTAGGGTACATTTTTATAGAATGAGGCAAATAATTCATATCTACACACTCAAAAACACTGATTTATGATTGATGGTTTGACTTGTTTGTTCTCACAGACGGAGGATGAGTTTGTGTACTGGCCCAGCAGAGGAGAGCCCATGAACTGTGCAGCATTTAGTGTAACCCTCATCAACACTGACAAACTGTGTCTGTGTAATGAAGAACAGATCATCATCCATGACTTTATCCTGGAGGCCACACAAGTACTTCATACACTCAACAGCACAAACATTGGTGCCCGTAGTTCAGAATTTAACATGGCTGTAGTTCATTACCATACATCAAGCTGAGTTTAACTCTTTTTACCAGAGGCCAAAAAAAAAGGAATTTCTTTTTTTCCCTGTTTTGGCATGCTTAATGGCTCATTTGAAAGCACACACACAGTGATTTAAGAATTTCAGTTTTTTATAAGGATTTCTGTTTTTCCTAGCCTACTAGGGGCAATATAGTCATAGAAAAGTTCCAAAAAAAAAACAGAAACAGTTTTTTCAACACAAATGTTTATACCTTCAAAGTAAATGGTGATATCAAACCCATTTCTATTCTCTGTGATGGCGTAAGTGCTTCTTCGCACAAACTTCATCTACTAAAATTCTCTGTGAATTATCTGAACAGATGTACAAATGTCTCACACTGAAAGCCAGCAGTGTCCTGACTAATTTTATGTCAGACTAGTGGGGATAAAATCATTCATTTTTTATACTGATTAAAAATGTCCGATTTCCAATTAATGTCCGACTTCCAGTCTGTTTTATACATGGACTTTTGTTTAGCAAGCTCTACCATTACTCTTAGATGCTTAGAAGGGACAGCATTATAGCAAAATCTCTGCAAACATGAACTAACTTGACTATAACTAGTCTGCACACAGTATGCGTTAAACTCATTCATTCATTCAGAATGTCAAATTTTTCCCAACATTTCCCAGTTTAACAACCAATTTATTCACTGTGGTCAAACATAAGTGGATTATTTGTAGATATTTGCA
Source organism: Hemibagrus guttatus (assembly GCA_033459395.1). NCBI lineage: Eukaryota > Metazoa > Chordata > Actinopteri > Siluriformes > Bagridae > Hemibagrus > Hemibagrus guttatus. The sequence goes on from JAUCMX010000001.1 coordinate 19,427,389, forward strand.
AGATATTTGTAAGATTAATTAATTCATTCGTTCATCTCCATTAACCATATTATGCTCAGCATGGTGCTGGATTAATGCTGTATACATGGTGCCTTGTAAGTGGAATTTTATGTTGTAATGAAGGCATGTCCCACCTCAAGATGTGTGAAGTAAAAACAAAAACTCCAGAAAAGCATGTCTTTTGTTTGCTCTGTCAGAGCATGTAAAGCTCATAAAAACTGTTCTACTATAGTTAACCGCCAGCATTCCTTCAACATTTAAGACTGCAAGAAGTGTAGCTTTAGCACCAAAGAAGCCAGTGAAAAACCAGTGATAACTCATAACACTGATAATTATCTTTCTTAAAAGGACAGATTAATGTGGTCACTGTTTTAATCTGTATGTCAAGTCAGGAGGCTTTTATTGTCATTTGACCATATATAGCTGGTCCAGTACATAGTGAAATTAAACAACCTTCCTCTAGGACCCTGGTGCTACATAAAGACACGGAGCTACATAAGAACACAGAAGGGCTATATTTAACCTATTCACTCAAAGTGCATGTGTGCAAGAAAAAAGAAGGTGCAAGACAAGAGACAGTGAAAAGACAGACACATAAAGATAGTTTTAATACAACAAAGATAGCTAGTGACATCTGATTTGATGTCACTCGATATAAGGGAGAGGAACTGGTAGTTGAAGACTACTTTAAAATTTCAAGTGGAGGAATGTTTCCTGTGATGTTTACTGTTTGGAGGTGGGGAATTACAAATTACGCAGCATATCACTAAGCATTAAACAGTGGTACAACCTAGATGGGGAGTCAGTCTATCACAAAGCAGAGCATTTACGCACTCATTCACACACGAGTAGCCACATCCTTAAACTAACTGTTTTATATGCAAAAAAACAGTAGCTATAGTAAGCTAATAATCAGACAATGAAACTGCCATAGTTGACTTATTCTGCTGTGTGTGTTTGTTTGTGTTTGAGGATGACTATGTGCTTGAAGTTCGCCATTTTCAGTGTCCAAACTGGCCTGAACTTACTGGTCCCATTAGCAATACATTTCAGCTTATCAACATCATCAAAGAAGAGGCCATGTCCAGAGATGGTCCCACTGTAGTACACGATGAGTGAGTGTCCTGCACATGTCCTACAGCATGGATGAAGAGATTACTACAGTTACTGTGACTGAAGTGTAGAAAGATTTTTTCTTTCTCACTTCTACTACTTTGACTCTGCAGGTTTGGAGGCATCTCTGCTGGGATGCTGTGTGCCCTCACCACCCTGTGTCAGCAGCTGGAGAGTGAAAGTGCTGTGGACATCTACCAGGTGGCCAAGATGATCAATTTCATGCGTCCGGGAGTCTTCACAGATATTGTAAGATTCAAAGTGAAATGTTATCTCACTCCAGCTTGTACAAAGATAGATGTTTACATTTATTCATTTAGCAGACACTTTTATCCAAATCAAAATACAAATGAGTAAATACAAGCAAAGAGATACATCAGGTTAAAGACAATACAAGTTCTATTCTACAAGAATTTTAATTGTGTGCTAGTCAATGCCTTAAAGGAGCCTTCTGCAGTGAAACACATTAAATACTGGCAATTTGTAATTCTTGTGCTAATCTGTTGGTTGGTGTTAAATCTTTATTGCCTATGCAGGAACAATATCAGTTAATAGAGAAAAAGAATTTGGTAGACAGACAGATCAGTGATGTACAAAATAATAAACACAATGCTGTAGACGACATCATGAAAGTTGTAGCTTTAAAATCTTATAGTATCTGGTTGAGTAGAGCATACCAATGTAGAATGTGACTGAGCGAGAAGGACTAAAGCACTGCTGCAGCATTGTCTTTGTTTCAAATTCAAACTTTGTTACATACACAATCATACACAGTACAATGTGCCGTGAAGTGCTTTTAATGTTTTACGATGGTTTGAAAAACCTGAATTAACTCAATTTGATTTCAAAATAAATCTTGGATGCCACTGAAAATCAGGTGATAATTAGAAAGATTATTATGCAAGGCTGATTTGTCCCTTAATGAATGCAGGTTCACTGAACAAAATCTGTAATTCTGTGTCTTTTCTCCTCTCCATCTATTTCAGGAGCATTATCAGTATCTTTACAAAGCAATGCTCAGCCTGGTTGGTAGTACAGACAGTGGAATGTTCAGTTCCTATATGGACAGACATGGGAGAGTTCTGATAACGGATAAAGTCAATCCAACAGAGAGCATGGAGTCTCTGGTGTGAAGTTTCCGGAAAACAACGAGTTTGTTTGGCAGACGTTTCTTGAGGCCTTTATTTTTGCCAGACTCGTTGATAAAGTAAAAAAAAAAAGTCTAAAGACTTTTTGTATACTGATGAAAAATTCTTTTGATATTTATTTTTGCTGCTTTTTGTTATCCTGCTGAGTGTCACAACTTATTATTCAACACACCTAAACACAACAAAATGCAGCTGTCTACTTTGCACTATATTGTCAGTGTTACTGCCTGATGCTTAGACTTCCACCCACTCTGGCCACTGAGCTGGTTGTTTTGTCAGAAGGACAAAAAGCAGTGAAACTGGACTGAAAACAACTGCAAGTCAGCATCACACTAGCACATAGATAGCTGCCTAATACACACACACACACATACACATACACAAACAAACTGTTCACAACAAAGCTCCTCATGCTCACATGATTACTTTCATGATGCAACCTTCATGACAGGAAATGTTGGATTAATGTTTTTTTCTTTATAATATGTTATTAAGATATGCCATGTTCAGTCTAACTCGGGTGCACAACAGCAGCCTGGAAAGCAGATCTCCAGCCCAGTTTATATTATTTCGCTGCTCTCACACACCTCACTAGACTTGTCAGTTAATGGCCTCAGTTAGATGTGTTTGAACAACGAATCATCAAACTGTGCTTGGTGGACTGTCACTGTGTGCCCTTGATTTATCTTCTATAGACATTATTTCAATGTGGTATCATAACACTGACTGTGAACATATATTGTTATTGGTAGAATTTCTATTGTTTTGTAAAATATATAAATATATTGATACAAAAAATGTGTTCTGTCTTTTTTTTTGTCTGACTTTTTCCAACTAACTGAAATCTGCTTAAGTTTAAGAGACATTACTTGAGGCAGGTAATTAAGGACTGTGGTTATGAATTTTGAAACAGGATTCCATTCTAAAACATCAATATATTGTGACGTATTGGAAAATATGAGGAAATATATTTACAGACATGAAAGCTGACTTAATATGAAAAACAAAGTCAATTAATTATGTGTTGGTCCAGTTGGACCAGTACAAACCACTGGATCATTGAGCTCTGCTCCTGAAAGCTAAGAACAGGAATGTAAGGATCTCTTGTTCTTTTTCCACTCGAATAAGTGTGGTTATATTCCTCTGACTGCTCTTACTGACCAGGCGTTTCTACATGCAGAACTTCTGCTTATTAGATATTTTTGTTTTTCACCCAATGTTGTAGAGATTCTAGAGACTGTTCTGCATGAAAATCCCAGGAGATCAGCAGGTTCTGAAACACTCAAACCAGCACATCTGGAACCAACATCCATGCCACAGTTAAAGTCACAGAGATTAGACTTTTCTCTATTCTGATGTTTGATGTGAACATTATCTGAAACTCTTCCACGTTATCTGCAATATTTTATACATTGTGCTGCTGCCACATGATTGTCTACTTGTATGAATGAGCAGATGTACAGATGTTCCTATTAAAGTGTCCACTGAGTGTATATATATATATATTAATGTACAAAAGCAGTGAAACTCTGTGTGATGTTCTGCTATTATTGGCCATTTACTTCACATCCAACATGTGTGTTGTAAAGAGTGGTTATTAGTGAGTTACTGTAGACTTTATAAAATGTCAACGCAGCTAAGTCTGGCCATTCTGCTCTGATCTTTCTCCTCAACAAAAAGATGTTTCTGTCCCCATGTTTGGCTGAAAATACTTGGCCAGTGAAAGGTAAAAATATTCTAGACTACTGTTAGCATTTAAGGTGAGATTTAGCAGTTATTATTATAATTTTAAGAACTCGTAAAGCTACACTAGTGTCAGTGAAAGTGATACCAGCAATGCATAAATACATGCTGTGCCAAGAACATGTAATACCAATTCCAGGTAGTGGAATAAACCAGCAGTGTGTATAAAATTAAAAGATATTTATGGAAGTATACAGTCCTCCAATAGTAGATGTCATATAAATTGTTGTTTACTGCTTGACTCCTTGCACTGCTCCACGCTCCCTCTGATCTACTAGCACTGCTTGACTGGTCCCACCATCTCTCCGGGTAAGAGGTAGTTATACATCAAGACTCTTTTCTGTTCTGGCACTGAGGTGGTGGAATGAACTTCCCCTAGATGTCCAAACAGGTGAGTCACTGACTTCAAACGACAGATGAAGACCTTCCTCTTCCTGAAATATATAAACTACTGCATATTTTTCCTGTTCCTGTATTATAATTTTAAAATGTTATATAATTCCTCCCAACACAGTTTTTAGGCTGATTGTATCCTAAGTCTGTTATCTAGTGAGCCAGTGTTGATGTATTCATTGATAGAGACTTCATAGCACTTTTGTACTTTGCTCTGGATAAGGGAGTCTGCCAAATTCAGGAAATGTAAATGTAAATATAATCAGAATATTTTACTATACAGAAAAACAAAAATCTAATAGTATATATACAATACCCCCCTTGAACTGCCACCTTATTGTGGTGGAGGGGTTTGAGTACCTGAATGAACCTAGGAGCCATGTTGTCGGGGGCCTAGTGCTCCTGCTAGGGTCTCCCGAGTCAACTCCCAGGTTCTAGGGGACGGGTCAGACTTAGAACAGTTCAAATCCCCTTATGACTAAAAGTACATCAAGGACCGTTATGTCGCCTGGATTGGCATCACCAGGGCCCCACCCTGGAGCCAGGCCTGGGGTCAGGGCATGCATGCGAGCGCCTGGTCATAGCTCGAAGGAGTGACGTAGGCCCACCTTCTCGTAGGCCCACCACCTGCAGGAATGAGCATAAGGGTTTGGTACAATGTGTTTTGGGTAGCAGTCATGGGCGGGGGCCCCGACGACCCAAACCCTGGTCAAAGAATCAGGTTTTTGGGACATGGAATGTCACCTCACTGGGGGAGAAGGAGCCTGAGCTGGTGAGGGAGGTTGAGCGGTACCGTCTAGAGGTCAGGCTTGCCTCCATGCACAGCCCGGACTCTGGAACCCAACTCCTTGAGAGAGGTTGGACCCTCTTCTACTCTGGAGTGCCCCATGGTAAGAGGCAGCGGGCTAGGGTGGGCTTGCTTATAGCCCCCAGCTCAGGCGCCATGTGTTTGTGTTTTCCAGATAAACGAGAGGGTTGTTTCCCTGCGCCTTCGGGTCGGGATAGGTGTTTCACTGTTGTTTCGGCTTATGGGCCAAACAGCAGTGTGGAGTACCCGACCTTCTTGGAGACCCTGTGAGGGATTCTGGGAAGTTCTCTGACTGGGGACTCCATAGTTGCACTGGGGGACTTCAACGCCCATGTGGGCAATGACAGTGATACCTGGAGGGGCGTGATTGGGAAGAACAGCCCCACTGATCTGAACTCGAGTGGTGTTCTGTTGTTGGACTTCTGTGCTAGTCACAGTTTGTCCATAACAAACACCATGTTCAAGCATAAGGGTGCCCATCGGTACACGTGGTACCAGGACACCCTAGGCCAGAGGTCGATGATCAACCTTGTGGTCATGTCATCTGACCTTTGGCCGCATGTCTTGGACACTCGGGTGAAGAGAGGGGTGGAGCTGTCAACCGATCACCACCTGGTGGTGAGTTGGATCCACTTACGAAGGAGGATGCCAGACAGACTTGGCAGACCCAAATGTATTGTGAGGGGGGTCTGTTGGGAACGTCTTGCTGATCCCTCTGTTAGGGGGGTTTTCAACTCCCACCTCCGGAAGAGTTTCAACCAGATCCCAAGGGAGGCTGGGGACATTGAGTCTGAGTGGACCATGTTCTCCTCCTCCATTGTTGACGCAGCCATCCAGAGCTGTGTCTGTAAGGTGAAGCGTATTGGTAGGCCAAGCGAGCTGCAACCCGGGTAGTTTCAGAAGCAAAAACCTGGGTCTGAGTTCAGTGAGGCCATGGAGAAGGACTATCGGACAGCCTTGGGGAAATTCTGGCAGACCGTTCGGTGCCTCAGAAGGGGTAAGCAGCTCTCTGCCAACACTGTTTACAGTGGAGGTGGAGAGTTGCTGACCTCGACTGGGGATATTGTTGGACGGTGGAAGGAATACTTCAAGGATCTCCTCAATCCCAGTGACACGCCTTCCGTAGAGGAAGCAGAGGCTGAGGTAGATTCATCCATCACCCAAGCTGAAGTCACTGAGGTAGTTCAGCAGTGGCATGGCACCGGGGGTGGATGAGATTCGCCCTGAGTACCTTAAGTCTCTGTATATTGTGGGGCTGTCTTGGCTGACACGTCTTTGCAACATAGCGTGTGTTCCAACTATAGGGGGATCACACTCCTCAGCCTCCCAGGGAAAGTCTATTCCAGAGTACTGGAGAGGAGAGTCCGACCAATAGTCGAACCTCGGATACAGGAGGAACAATGCGGTTTTCGTCCTAGTCATGGAACACTGGACCAGCTCTATACCCTCCACAGGGTGCTTGAGGGTTTGTGGGAGTTTGCCCAACCAGAGGGCATTCGACTGTGTCCCTCATGGCATTCTGTGGGAGGTACTCAGGGAGTCTGGGGTCCGTGGCCCTCTTTTAAGGGCTGTTCGGTTTCTGTATGACCGGAGCAGGAGCTTGGTTTGCATTGCCAGCTGTAAGTCAGACCTGTTCACAGTGCATGTTGGACAGGGCTGTCGTTTGTCACCGGTTCTGTTCATTACTTTTATGGACAGAATTTCTAGGCGCAACCAGGGGCTATAGGGAGTCCGGTTTAGGGACCACAGGATTTCATTCAAAATTGCAAGATCCCAGATACAACCGGCCGAAATGAGTTTCCTCCGTAGGGTGGCAGGGCGCTCCCTTAGAGAAGGAAAGCTCTGTCACCCGGGAGGAGCTCAGAGTAGAGCCGCTGCTCCTCCACATCAAAAGGGGCCAGTTGAGGTGGCTCGGGCATCTGTTTCGGATGCCTCCTGGACGTCTCCCTGGGGAGGTGTTCCGGGTATGCCCCACCGGGAGGAGACCCCAAGGAAGACTCAATGTCTCTCGGCTGATCTGGGAATGCTTCCGGATCCCTCCAGAAGAGCTGGAGGAAGTGTCTAGGGAGAGGGAAGTCTGGACATCCATGCTTAGACTGCTGCCCCCGCAACCCGGCTCCAGATAAGCGGAAGATTATGATGATGATGATGATGATGATGATGATGATGATGATATATACAATACATTGTACAACCATATATACTGGATGCTAATATATTGTCAATTGTTTATGTTTTGCAAGCATTGCAATCATAACTGAAACATTTTTGACTGGCTTGGTTCACTGTGGACAAGATTAATATAGGTAACTGAGACTCTAAGTTGTTATGAGAACATATTGGACTCTCAAAAGTCTTTATTTTTAGTTACTGTCTAATCCAGGTTTGTAGAATGCTGTATGTTTCTCCAGATTCTGATCAAGCTCATGATTATGGAAGGTCTTATTGATCTGCTAGCACCATCTTCAGGCATGGCTGTTAAGTTTTATAAGCAATACAGCTTCTTTAAAAAGCTTTCCAGAGTTGCAGGGTTTAGAAGGCCCGGACTATTTTAAACTTAATCACAAAAGTCTGCACTATGCAATCCAGAAGGTTCTGTGCTTTGAACTGATCTGGCTTCCATCCTCAGATATTGATTTGTAAGTTGTGTGTGTGTATCCTTTTGAAAATATTGTTACAGATTTATACAGATTAAAGATACCTACAGATTTATACAGATTTAATAATTTAGGTTATATAGAAACGTTTAATATGACAACACAAATGTTCCACTTGTTATGGTTGAGATAACAAATGTAGTTAAAGCTTCCTTTTGTAGCAGTACTGTCGCTTTAAAAACAATCAATGCAGGTTTTAATTGGGCTCTTGTTCCGAGGGTATAAAATTGGCATTAATAACATCATTGGGAAGCACCCCTAACTAGCCTTGCCTCATTTCTGGAGTGCCGTGTGAATGCCTGTGATGTAAGAGTTGCTCGTTACATCCGTATGGCTGATTGTTTTTATGCAGGGTTTACTCGAGACTGCTTTATCTCTAGTGTGGAATGAGGAGCCGGACGGGATGCTTGTAATGGTCATCTCTAAAGGACATCATCGCGTGGGTTAAACTGACGGTTATCAGTTATGTCGATATTTTTTAATAAAGATTTGTTTTAAATAACTTAATTAGTAACTTGTAATTTGTCGGTTTGTTTTGTAGCTACCCAGTTCAGTTTGCACACAAGATGTCACCATTTCATTTTGTCCTTGGAATTTCTGTTTTGTTTTTTTCTTTAATATTTTATATTAAAATATTAAATATTTTATATTTTATATTTTTATATTTTTTATATTTCCCGTCAAGAGTCAAGAAGCTTTTATTGTCATTTCAACCACATATAGGTGACGCAGTACATAGTGAAATGAAACAATGTTTCTCCAGGACCTTGATGCTACATAAACAACATACAACATATAGTTACAAACAGAACAACAACACAGAGCTAGGACAGAAAGTTTCTAGCTACATAAAGTGCAAAGTGTGCAACCAGGTGCAAACAGTGCAAAGATAAGACAGTTCAGAAACAGGAAGTATAAAAAACAACACAAGACAGGGCACATAGTGCCGATAAAAAACATGTGCAATGAAACAAAATGGAATGTGCTCTGCAAACTTGAGAAACTGTAGAAGCCAGGTATCTAATTATATATATGTTCGTAAACATATACATAGCAGCATGACAATGTGGATTGTTCAAAAAATGCAGTAACAGTGGTTAAAATAGTGCAAATAGAAGTAAACAATTATAGCAGCGGTTTAAACATTATAACGGCGGTTGAAGTAGTGCAAACAAGTAATAAACATTATGTTTTCAGTCTGTTCACATGTGTGTGTGTGTGTGTGTGTGTGTGTGTGTGTGTGAGAGAGTGAGAGAGAGTTGGTATAGTTTCAGTTCTGGCTGTTGAGGAGCCTGATGGCTTGAGGGAAGAAACTGGTACACAGTCTGTTTGTGAGGGCCCGAATGCTTGTGTGGGGTCATCCACAATGCTGTTGGCTTTGCAGGTGCAGCGTATGGTGTACATGTCTGTGATAAAGGGGAGAGAGACTCCAATGATCTTTTCAGCTGTCATCACTATCTGCGACAGGGTCTTGCGATCCGAGACGGTGCAATTCCCACACCAGGCAGTGATGCAGCTGCTCAGGACGCTCTCGAATGTCCCTCTGTAGGACACGGTCTGGATGGGGGAGGGAGATGGGCTTTCCCCAGCTTCGGCAGGAAGTAAAGATGCTGCTGGGCTTTCTTGCTGATGGGGCTGGTGTTGAGTGATCAGGTGAAGTTTTCCGCCAGATGTACACCAAGGAATTTGGTGCTCTTGATGATCTCCACAGAGGATCCGTCGAATGAACAGCTGAGAATGGCCACTCTGTGCTCTCCTAAAGTCAACAACCATCTCCTTAGTCTTGTCGGCGTTCAGAGACAGGTTGTTGGCTTTACACCAGGCTGTTAATTGTTGCACTTCCTTTCTGTATGCTGACTCGTCATTCTTTCTAATGAGCTCCACCACAGTCGTGTCATTGGCGAACTTGATAATGTGGTTTGAACTGTGCATTGCTGCACAGTCGTGAGTCAGCAGACTGAACAGCAGTGAGCTGAGCACACAGCCCTGAAGGGCCCCAGTGCCCAGTGTGGTGGTGCTCAAGATGCTGTTCCTGATCCGGACTGACTGAGGTCTCCCAGTCAGGAAGTCCAGGATCCAGTTGCAGAGGGAGGTGTTCAGGCCCAACAGGCTCAGTTTCTCAAATAGGTGATGATGGATGATTGTGTTGAATGCTGAACTGAAGTCTATTTGTAGCATTCGTACGTATGAGTCCTTATTGTCCAGGTGAGTGAGGGCCAGATGGAGGGTTGTGGTGATGGCATCATCCGTGGAGCGGTTGGGATGATATGCAAAGTGCAAGGGGTCCAGTGAGGGTGGTTCCTGGGTCTTGATGTGCCTCATGATGAGCCTCTCAAGCATTTCATCAAGATGGGTGTGAGTGCGACAAGACGATAGTTATTGAGGCAGGAAACCGTAGACCTCTTCAGCACAGGGACGATGGTCGTTGTCTTGAGGCACGTAGGAACAATGGCGCTGCTCAGGGAAATGTTAAAGATGTCCTTGAAGACATCCGCTAGCTGTTCTGCATAAAGATGTAGCAGTCTCTTAACTCTCGCTGTGTGGTTCGCTGGAGTCAGATGTAGTCTAGTTTATTGTCCCATGAGCAAACGTTGGACAGAATAATGGACGGGAGAGCTGGCTAGGGTTCGCTTTTAGCCTTGCACAGACACCTGCCCGCTTTTCGTGGTTCCGCTTCCTTGAGCACCACTTGTGACATCCTCTCTCCCGGCCACTGGCATCAGGTGATGCCGAGAACTGAAGGCCTGGTCTTCGCAGCAAGCTAAGGTCGTGAAGTTTTCCAAGTACTTCATGCAGGTTGGTATTTGCATGATTTCTGTACTGTAGTAGCGTCTGGCGGTCGTATACATGAACACCACTGTCTTTGGTGTCCATGCTCCTTGAGATTTGGGATAAAACAAATAAATAGCACCATTTTGGATCCGGAGTGGCCGCTGCGTGCTACTGCCGGATCAGGTCCAGAGTTGGGGCAGGCAGCTATAACGAGCATGGGTTCCTTTCTGCGTGTTGCTGGTGGTGTATCTGACAGCTGCAGTGCTCACAGTGGTGTTGTGTATGTGCTGTGGTGCTGGGGTGCACATGAGTTTGGTGTCCTCTGGCTTAGGGAGGCCAGGACCCAATTCTGGAGACGTAACAATGGCGAGTTTCGGGTTGCTTCATGTGAAATGATTTTATCTGCTATCTGAAATAAAAGGTTGTGCTATGAACTCTGGTCTGATACCTGACTCAGCCGTAACTATACCTGTGTGTCCTGTGAACTTGAGTGAAGAGTGAGTCCCCAGTAATAGGCCCCCGGGGTGGCGTAGTTGGTTATTTTAATTAACAGCCCAAATTTAATTTTAGGGAGAAAGGTTGTTGGGTTATTTAAGCCCTGACCCCATGCAGGCTGCCACACTTTTTTAACATCAGGCCTTTATCTATCGTGCTGTGGGTGACATTTAAATTTACTCTTATGCTCGTAAAATATATGCCTTTAAATAATCAGTACTCCATTTAATACACTATATGCCGTGCTTTATTTTTTTCCAATCTTTATCTTTAAATAAATTAAATTTAATTAATTATATCTTTAATTTATTTAAAGATAAAGAATGTAAACGCAATCAGTTTAATTATAGCTGCTCACAGCCATAATCCCCCTCCAGATACTAAGACAGAATAGTATAAAAGTCTTTTTTCCTGACATGCTAACTGCGCATGTCTCCTGCAGGTTTTATGAGGCCATTTCCGGTGTCAAGTGGCCTGTTTGTTACGACGGGGCAGTAGTCGATAATGGAGTACGAGAATAACCAGGAGGCACAGTTGTAAGTAGCTGCTTTTTTGCTTTTTTTTTACTTGTAAGTAGGAGTTTTGTAGTCGTTTGTCTTACTTGTGCAACATATTTTGACTGGAAAATGTTGCTATTGGTGTTTCTGCGTCGACTAAATGTATCTACATCGCCGACTCCTCCAAAATGGTTCCTTCTAAAGATGACGTATTTCCCCCATGACTTGGGTAATGTCTTTTGCTACGAAAACAGACGCATGAGGTTTAGGCAACGTAAACGTAAATAATTGTTTGTTTTAGGATTTGAAATCAGAATAATATTAGAAATACATTTAAAATCAGGGTTTCTGTTTTGCGGGCTGTGTGAGCCGTAAAGAGGAAACATTAGCCACTCGGCTCATTCATTCAAGCAGGTAGCACGCTTCGAGAGGGGGAGGCAGCCTGCGAGCAGCAACCGCTAACAAAGGAAGAGAACCGGGTCTAACTGCTGTCGGCTCACTTGTTTTGTGATATCCCTTTTACATTCACTACAGAATAACATCCAGTTTTCACAGACAAGGTATATTTCCCAGAAACCTGCAGGAAATGGTTTTTTTTTTTTTTGCAAGTAACCGCTTTCTACTTTTAAAAAGCGCGTCCTTAGCACGCTAGTAGCCGACTAGCTAGCATTTAGCGGTCGGCACATCGTTTTTTAAAATCCGGTTCAGCTCTTATAATTTATTTTTGTTAACAGGGGAGAAATGTCTGATATATACATTCGAGTGGCTGAGGAGGAGAACGAAGAGCCGATGGAGATTCCCTCGGAGGACGACGGCACGGTGCTCTTGTCCACGGTGGCGGCGCAGTTCCCGGGCGCCTGCGGCCTGCGCTACCGGAGCCCCATTTCACAGTGCATGCGCGGCGTGCGCCTGGTGGACGGAGTGCTGCACGCACCGGAAAATGGCTGGGGAAACCTCGTCTATATCGTCAATTACCCAAAAGGTTCGTGTGTGTATATTTATTTGGCAAACCTGTATTCAAAACTATTTCTAAATAGGTGAAGGTATAGCAATACAAAATACTAAGTACTTACACCGGGTCAGCTGTAATGCAGCGACCCTGGAGCAGTGGGTTAAGGGCCTTGCTCAAGGGCCCAACAGTGGCAGCTTGGTGGTGCTGGGGCTTGAACCTCGATCTTCCAGCCAACAACTCGGAGCCTTAACCACTTGAGCTTTCACCGCCCCATTTAAGAACCACAAGTCAATTAGAAAACGGACTACTTTCAGACTTGCTAATTGTGAATATACAAGTACATAAACATAATTTGGCTAATGCAATGGTCCAGAGTACTAACAAAATGATAGGAATATTCTAGAGCTTTTTAGAAGTGCTAAACCTCAACCTGTTCTTAATTTAAAGAATCTGCCGACAACAAGCGCAAAATGGATGAGATTGAGGCATCATCGGCAAAGATAAAGAGGGGAGACCAAAAGATCTCGGATCTGATAGTGTTGGGCTTGCCATGGAAAACTACAGAACAGGACCTGAAGGACTACTTCAGTACCTTTGGTGACGTAATCATGGTGCAAGTAAGTTTCCAGTTTTATTTCCAACAGCAGTGTCCACGACTGGAACTTGACTCTTGCTTCTCAGTGTAAAGAATTCATTTGCCTTTTATAAGCACTGTTATAAGGCAGCTCATATTTTACTCTTTAGGTGAAACGAGATGCAAAGACTGGAAATTCAAAAGGATTTGGCTTTGTTCGATTTGCTGACTGGGAGACCCAGGGTAAAGTGATTACGCAGCGGCACATGATTGATGGGAGGTGGTGTGACTGCAAGCTGCCCAACTCAAAGGTTAACAAGAACGTGTAACTTTTTTAAATTTTATTAATATTTGCTGCATGCAGTCACATCTATGGAAAAGTTGGGGTTATTGTGAGTGCTACACAGCCAACAGCTTGCTTCATGTCATGTCTAACAGCAAGGTCCTGATGAACCGATGAGGAGCAGGAAGGTGTTTGTTGGCCGTTGCACTGAGGACCTGACTACTGATGATCTGCGGCAGTTCTTCATGCAATATGGCGAGGTCACCGATGTCTTTATCCCCAAGCCTTTCCGAGCTTTCGCTTTTGTTACCTTTGCTGATGATCAGGTATGTCATGTTGGTCATTTAAAGTGCAGTTTAGCCAAACAGCGCTAACACAATTTCATGAGTTCCTGCCCAGATTCAATTTAATTTAAAAGGACAGTTAACTATAGCTCATTAACATATTAACACTAACATTTTCTCTCTGCCCATCTCCCTTGCACAGATTGCTGCATCCCTGTGTGGGCAGGACTTGATCGTTAAGGGAGTGAGTGTTCACATATCCAATGCTGAACCCAAGCACAGTGGCAGAGGGCACATGATGGATCGGGTCCGCTACGGGAACGGTTTCGGTGCTCAGGCCTTCGGAAGCAACCGCAGCAGCTCCAGCAGCCTGGGAAACTTCAGCAACTTCAACCTGAACCCAGACATGATGGCTGCTGCTCAGGCTGCACTGCAGAGTAGCTGGGGGATGATGGGAATGTTGGCACAGCAGGGTCAGTCAGCTACATCTGGTTCAAGCGCAACCGGCGCGAGTGCCGCACGAGACCAGGCACCGTACAGCGCAGGAAACAGCAACTACAATAGCAGCTCCGCTGCACTCGGCTGGGGAGCAGGCTCTAACCCTGCTAGTAGTGGAAGTGGGTTTAACTCGAGCTTTGGCTCCAGTATGGAGTCCAAGTCTGCAGGGTGGGGGATGTAAGTGGTGGGGTTTGTTTTTGAAGTGTTTATTTTTATTGTGTGTGTGGTAAGTATTTTCTGAGAGACTTAACTCTTTTTGTGCATTGCGGGAGTGGGAGCAGGAGCAAATTGGGAGTTTGGGGAGACCAGAATGTTTTTTTACATTTGAACAAGATATTAAATGAGACAAAAGTTTAAAACAGGCATTGTTACATGAACATCTGTGTAATTTACTCCCCCCTTTACATGCTGTATTGGTTAATTCTGGGGTAGGCCAGAACTATTTCAACTGGATTCTTAAAAATGCATGCAGTTTGATCTGTGATCACAGAAACATGTATGTTTTTACAGATCACCAAATGTAAAAATCTTGCATTGGGAAGAATCTGGTTGAAACCTAAGACTTTTAAGTACATGTTTTATTTACAGCAAGATCCATTTAAAAAGCCTTCATCGAAATCTCTTCTGCAGTTGCCATCTGTGGGTTTTGCCTGAGAAGAAGGCCCTCTGTGGCAGCACTGTGCGGCTGAGATCATAATCCCATCTTCCTCATGTCTAAAAGCTCTCATCGCTCGGCTCGCTGACACGGTGGGTGTCCCTTTGTTTTTTTTTAGGCAGCATATTTTTGATTTCACAAGAACTGTACAGAAAAAGTGAACTTTTTTTAACAACTGTTGAGTGCGCTTGGTGGTGGCGAAGAGTGAGCGAACAGAAGGCATGGAAGCGAGCGAGCGAAAAGACTGATGCGAGTGCGATGAAAGAGCTAAAATGTGACTGGGTGGCTTTTGTGAGCGCGTGAATGAGAGCTTGTTGACACTTCCCAGCCTCACCTATACACAGCCCTGAGCAGATGGACAATTAGTTCACCTGTACCTGAAGGTTCACATTTTTTCCATCCTAGGCTTCCCATTTTGCTTTTTCTCCTATCATATACTGACAATGTGTTTAAATAGCTAGTGGAATGTTGTGATGAGTATTTTTTTTTGTCTTGCTTCTATAAAACTGAACTGAATGCTGTATGGTGTGTGTGCTTTTCCTTGTGATTTGACCTGTAAGTTTGAACTTGTGGATGACATCTTCAGTGGCCACTGAGGGGGTGGGAGAACGAGTGATGGTGTAAGTGAGACTTGTATGTTGAGTGATGTGGATGTCTATGGAATGAATTTCTTCTAGATTACATTTGCTTAATGTTTTCCAAAAAAAAAAATTTATATGGCTTGTGAAAAGAAGGGAGTGCTCCAATAAAACTTAATTTGAATCAATTTTTCTTTGTATAATGGATGTACCTCAAATGATATGAATGGGGGAACAAATCAGAAAACTCAACTGTGTGTGTGTTAAAATGTGTGTTAAATCAATAACAGGGTTACTACAGGAGCAATGAGTTCATTATTACCCAGCATCCATTGCCTCACACAACCAAGGACTTCTGGAGGATGATCTGGGATCATAATGTTCAAGTCATTGTCATGCTGCCAGATAATCTCAGTCTAGTAAGTAAAATGTTATAGAACATTTGATTAGATAATATAGAATTTGAAAAAGTGATATGGGTTTCATATAACTTCCCAGTTAATTAGGAAAAAATGATTGATGAATTTGATCAGAAGAAGCTGAAATTATTGAACTGAATCCAGACTCACCTTGCATTGAACACTTAGAAGAATGTATTTAGATCATATGTGTGTGTGTGTGGGGAGACTAATCTCTGGTATTTAGTTTTACCTACACCAGGAGTGTCCAGTCTTATCCACAAAAGGCTGGTGTGGGTGCAGGTTTTCATTCCAGTCAAGCAGGAACTACACCTGATTCCACCTTTCCATATTCCAACAAACTCGGATGTGGCGTCTGCTTGGTGGAAATAAAAATTTCAGCCACACCAACCCTTTCCTGATGAGACTGGACACCCCAACATCCAGTGTATGCTGCTTTTAGCACTATATTTATGTTGGTGTTTGAAATTTGTAGTACCAGTCTAGCATTTAGGGTAAATTTTATAGAATGAGGCAAATAATTCATATCTACAGACTCAAAAACACTGATTTATGATTGATGGTTTGACTTGTTTGTTCTCACAGACGGAGGATGAGTTTGTGTACTGGCCCAGCAGAGGAGAGCCCATGAACTGTGCAGCATTTAGTGTAACCCTCATCAACACTGACAAACTGTGTCTGTGTAATGAAGAACAGATCATCATCCATGACTTTATCCTGGAGGCCACACAAGTACTTCATACACTCAACAGCACAAACATTGGTGCCCGTAGTTCAGAATTTAACATGGCTGTAGTTCATTACCATACATCAAGCTGAGTTTAACTCTTTTTACCAGAGGCCATAAAAAAGGAATTTCTTAAGGAAGTTTAAAAAATTTTTTAAACACGTTTATACCTTCAAAGTAAATGGTGATCTCAAACCTATTTCTGTTCTCTGTGATGCCGTAAGTGATTCTTCCCACAAACTTCATCTACTAAAATTCTCTGTGAATTATCTGAACAGATGTACAAATGTCTCACACTGAAAGCCAGCAGTGTCCTGACTAATTTTATGTCAGACTAGTGGGGATAAAATCATTCATTTTTTATACTGATTAAAAATGTCCGATTTCCAATTAATGTCCGACTTCCAGTCTGTTTTATACATGGACTTTCGTTTAGCAAGCTCTACCATTACTCTTAGATGCTTAGAAGGGACAGCATTATAGCAAAATCTCTGCAAACATGAACTAACTTGACTATAACTAGTCTGCACACAGTATGCGTTAAACTCAGAAAATTCACTTCATACAGAATGTCAAAATATTTGTTTAACAAAACATTTCAGTTTAACAACCAATTTATTCACTGTGGTCAAACATAAGTTGATTATTGTAGATATTTGTAAAATATTTGAGAAATACTGTCCATCAAAGATTAATTTATTCATTCATTCATCTCCTTTAACCATATTATGCTCAGCATGGTGCTGGATTAATGCTGTATACATGGTGCCTTGTAAGTGGAATTTTATGTTGTAATGAAGGCATGTCCCACCTCAAGATGTGTGAAGTAAAAACAAAAACTCCAGAAAAGCATGTCTTTTGTTTGCTCTGTCAGAGCATGTAAAGCTCATAAAAACTGTTCTACTATAGTTAACCGCCAGCATTCCTTCAACATTTAAGACTGCAAGAAGTGTAGCTTTAGCACCAAAGAAGCCAGTGAAAAACCAGTGATAACTCATAACACTGATAATTATCTTTCTTAAAAGGACAGATTAATGTGGTCACTGTTTTAATCTGTATGTCAAGTCAGGAGGCTTTTATTGTCATTTGACCATATATAGCTGGTCCAGTACATAGTGAAATTAAACAACCTTCCTCTAGGACCCTGGTGCTACATAAAGACACGGAGCTACATAAGAACACAGAAGGGCTATATTTAACCTATTCACTCAAAGTGCATGTGTGCAAGAAAAAAGAAGGTGCAAGACAAGAGACAGTGAAAAGACAGACACATAAAGAGAGTTTTAATACAACAAAGATAGCTAGTGACATCTGATTTGATGTCACTCGATATAAGGGAGAGGAACTGGTAGTTGAAGACTACTTTAAAATTTCAAGTGGAGGAATGTTTCCTGTGATGTTTACTGTTTGGAGGTGGGGAATTACAAATTACGCAGCATATCACTAAGCATTAAACAGTGGTACAACCTAGATGGGGAGTCAGTCTATCACAAAGCAGAGCATTTGCGCACTCATTCACACACGAGTAGCCACATCCTTAAACTAACTGTTTTATATGCAAAAAAAACAGTAGCTATAGTAAGCTAATAATCAGACAATGAAACTGCCATAGTTGACTTATTCTGCTGTATGTTTGAGGATGACTGTGCTTGAAGTTCGCCATTTTCAGTGTCCAAACTGGCCTGAACTTACTGGTCCCATTAGCAATACATTTCAGCTTCTCAACATCATCAAAGAAGAGGCCATGTCCAGAGATGGTCCCACTGTAGTACACGATGAGTGAGTGTCCTGCACATGTCCTACAGCATGGATGAAGAGAGAGTTACTGTGACTGCAGTGTAGAAAGATTTTTATCTTTCTCACTCCTACTACTTTGACTCTGCAGGTTTGGAGGCATCTCTGCTGGGATGCTGTATGTCCTCACTACAGTGTCAGCAAGTGCTGCGTCCGGGAGTCTTCAGACATTGTAAGATTCGAAGAATAGTGAAATGTTCTCATTCCAGCTTGTACAAACATAGATGTTTACATTTATTCTTTTAGCAGACACTTCCAAACACAATCAGGTTGAAGACAATACAAGTAGTTCTACTATACAAGAATATTAATTGTGCTAGTCAATGCCTTAAAGGAGCCTTCTGCAGTGAAACACATTAAATACTGGCATTATGTAATTCTTGTGCTAATCTGTTGGTTGGTGTTAAATCTTTATTGCCTATGCAGGAACAATATCAGTTAATAGAGAAAAAGAATTTGGTAGACAGACAGATCAGTGATGTACAAAATAATAAACAATGTAGACGACATCATGAAAGTTGTAGCTTTAAAATCTTATAGTATCTGGTTGAGTAGAGCATACCAATGTAGAATGTGACTGAGCGAGAAGGACTAAAGCACTGCTGCAGCATTGTCTTTGTTTTAAATTCAAACTTTTACATACACAATCATACACAGTACAATGTGCCGTGAAATGCTTTTAATGACTGTTTTACGATTGTGAAAAACCTGCAATAACTCAATTTGATTTCAAAATAAATCTTGGATGCCACTGAAAATCAGGTGATAATTAGAAAGATTATTATGCAAGGCTGATTTGTCCCTTAATGAATGTAGGTTCACTGAACGAAATCTGTAATTCTGTGTCTTTTCTCCTCTCCATCTATTTCAGGAGCATTATCAGTATCTTTACAAAGCAATGCTCAGCCTGGTTGGTAGTACAGACAGTGGAATGTTCAGTTCCTATATGGACAGACATGGGTGGGTTCAAGCTCTTTAGCGGATAAAGTCAATCCAACAGAGAGCATGGAGTCTCTTTCCAGAAAACAACAAGGGATGAATTTATTTGGCAGACTTTTCTTGAGGCCTTTATTTTTGCCAGACTCGTTGATAAAGCAAAACAAATAAGTCTAAAGACCTTTTGTATACTGATAAATTCTTTTGATATTTATTTTTGCTGTTTTTTGTTATCCTGCTGAGTGTCACAACTTCAACACACCTAAACACAACAAAATGCAGCTGTCTATTTTGCACTATATTGTCAGTGTTACTGCCTGATGCTTAGACTTCCACCCACTCTGGCCACTGAGCTGGTTGTTTTGTCAGAAGGACAAAAAGCAGTGAAACTGGACTGAAAACAACTGCAAGGCAGCATCACACTAGCACATAGATAGCTGCCTAATACACACACAAACTGTTCACAACAAAGCTCCTCATGCTCACATGATTACTTTCATGATGCAACCTTCATGACAGGAAATGTTGGATCAATGTTTTTTCTTTATAATATGTTGATATGCCATGTTCAGTCTAACTCGGGTGCACAACAGCAGCCTGGAAAGCAGATCTCCAGCCCAGTTTGTTATTTTGCTGCTCTCATACACCTCACTAGACTTGTCAGTTAATGGCCTCAGTTAGATGTGTTTGAACAACGAATCATCAAACTGTGCTTGGTGGACTGTCACTGTGTGCCCTTGATTTATCTTCTATAGACATTATTTCAATGTGGTATCATAACACTGACTGTGAACATATATTGTTATTGGCAGAATTTCTATTTTGTAAAATATATAATATTGACACAATGTGTTCTGACTTTTTTTTTTTTTTTTGTCTGAGTTTTTCCAATTAACTGAAATCTGCTTAAATTTAAGCACCCCACAGAGACATTACTTGAGGCAGGTAATTAAGGACTGTGGTTATGAATTTTGAAACCATTCTAAATTCCATTCTAAAACATCAATATAGTGTGACGTATTGGAAAATATGAGGAAATATTTACAGACATGAAAGCTGACTTAATATGAAAAACAAAGTCACTTAATGTGTTGGACCAGAACAAACCACTGGATCATTGGACTCTGTTCCTGAAAGTGAAGAACAGGAATGCAAAGATCTCTTATTCTTTTTCCAGTCTTCCAAACTGTCTAGTTTCTGTGAATCTTTGCAGTTTTCATATGTCTCAGCATGTTGTGCATTCTGAAATGCTTCCCTGTTCATCAGTGCTGTGATGAGTACTTATTTAAGTTCCTGTAGACTTCCTCTCAGCTTAAATAAATATTCTAGGCTACTGTTAGCATGTAAGGTGAGATTTAGTAGTTATTATTATAATATTAAGAACTCAAAGCTACACTAGTGTCAGTGAAAGTGATACCAGCAATGCAACATATAAATACATGCTGAGCCAAGAACATGTACCAATTCCAGGTAGTGGAATAAAAAGGTGTGTATAAAATTAAATGATATTTATGGATAAATATCCAAATAAAGTATACAGATAAAGTATACATTCCTCCAAAAGTAGATGTCATAAATTTCTCGATAGATCTTATTACTTTTTAGACTCCTCGCACTGCTCCATGCTCCCTCTGATCTACTAGCACTGCCTGACTGGTCCCACCATCTCTCCGGGTAAGAGGTAGTTATACATCAAGATTCTTCTGTTCTGGCACTGAGTCACTGACTTCAAACGACAGATGAAGACCTTCCTCTTCCTGAAATATATAAACTAGTGCATATTTTCCCTGTTCATGTATTTTAATTTACAAATGTTATATAATTCCTTCCAACAGTTTTTAGGCTGATTGTATCCTAAATCTGTTATCTAGTGAGCCAGTGTTGATGTATTCATTGATAGAGACTTCATAGCACTTTTGTACTTTGCTCTGGATAAGGGAGTCTGCCAAATTCAGGAAATGTAAATGTAAATATAATCAGAATATTTTACTATACAGAAAAACAAAAATCTAGTAGTATATATACAATACATTGTACAACCATATATACTGGATGCTAAAATATTGTTAATTGTTTTTGTTTTGCAAGCATTGCAATCATAATTGAAACATTTTTGACTGACTCGGTTCACTGTGGACAAGATTAATATAGGTAACTGAGACTCTAAGTTGTTATGAGAACATATTGGACTCTCAAAAGTCTTTATTTTTAGTTACTGTCTAATCCAGGTTTGTAGAATGCTGTATGTTTCTCCAGATTCTGATCAAGCTCATGATTATGGAAGGTCTTATTGATCTGCTAGCACCATCTTCAGGCATGGCTGTTAAGTTTTATAAGCAATACAGCTTCTTTAAAAAGCTTTCCAGTGTTGCAGGGTTTAGAAGGACAAGTCCAGGACTATTTTAAACTTCATCATAAAAGTCTGCACTATGCAATCCAGAAGGTTCTGTGCTTTGAACTGATCTGGCTTCCATCCTCAGATATGGATTTCTAAGTTGTCTGTGTGTATCCTTTTGAAAATATTGTTACATACAGATTTAATAATTTTAGGTTATATAGAAACGTTTAATATGACAACTCTACACAATTGTCCCACTTGTAATTGTCGAGATAACAAATGTAGTTAAATCTTCCTTTTTTAACATCAGGCCTTTATTATCTATCGTGCTGTGAGTGACCTTTAAATTTACTCTTATGCTCGTAAAATATATGCCTTTATATAACCAGTACTCCATTTAATACACTATATGTCGTGCTTTAAATTTTTCATTCATTATCTTTAATGTATTTAAAGATAAAGAATGTAAACGCAATCAGTTTAATTATAGCTGCTCAAAACCATAATCCCCCCAGATACTAGGACAGAATAGGATACCTGTTATAAAATAAAGTCTTTTTTCCTGACATGCCAACTGCGCATGTCTCCTGCAAGTTTTATGAGGCCATTTCCGGTGTCAAGTGGCCTGTTTGTTACGACGGGACAGTAGTCGATAATGGAGTACGAGAATAACCAGGAGGCACAGTTGTTGTAAGTAGCTGCAGGAGTTTTGTAGTCGTTTGTCTTACTTTCTCGTGCAACATATTTTGACTGGAAAATGTTGCTATTGGTGTTTCTGCGTCGACTAAATGTATCTACATCGCCGACTCCTCCAAAATGGTTCCTTCTAAAGATGACGTATTTCCCCCATGACTTGGGTAATGTCTTTTGCTACGAAAACAGACGCATGAGGTTTAGGCAACGTAAACGTAAATAATTGTTTGTTTTAGGATTTGAAATCAGAATAATATTAGAAATACATTTAAAATCAGGGTTTCTGTTTGCGGGCTGTGTGAGCCGTAAAGAGGAAACTTAGCCACTCGGCTCATTCATTCAAGCAGGTAGCACGTTCGAGAGGGGGAGGCAGCCTGCGAGCAGCAACCGCTAACAAAGGAAGAGAACCGGGTCTAACTGCTGTCGGCTCACTTGTTTTGTGATATCCCTTTTACATTCACTACAGAATAACATCCAGTTTTCACAGACAAGGTATATTTCCCAGAAACCTGCAGGAAATGGTTTTTTTTTTTGTTGCAATTAACCGCTTTCTACTTTTAAAAAGCGCGTCCTTAGCACGCTAGTAGCCGACTAGCTAGCATTTAGCGGTCGGCACATCGTTTTTTAAAATCCGGTTCAGCTCTTATAATTTATTTTTGTTAACAGGGGAGAAATGTCTGATATGTACATTCGAGTGTCTGAGGAGGAGAACGAAGAGCCGATGGAGATTCCCTCGGAGGACGACGGCACGGTGCTCTTGTCCACGGTGGCGGCGCAGTTCCCGGGCGCCTGCGGCCTGCGCTACCGGAGCCCCATTTCACAGTGCATGCGCGGCGTGCGCCTGGTGGACGGAGTGCTACGACCGGAAAATTAAACCTCGTCTATATCGTCAATTACCCAAAAGGTTCGTTCTGTGTGTGTGTGTGTGTGTGTGTATATATATATATAATAGGAAAAACACATAGATTTTCTACAGAACTAGCAGTAAAAGTGTTATATCCGAAGGATGTACTGTACCATTCAAAATGTTTCTAAATTATGAAGGTATAATAAAATACAAGAACAGTAGGAAAATGATTGATCCCTTTGATTTATGTATTTGACTGAAAATGTAGTTGTATTTTAATTGTAGTTATTTAAACACTGGACCAAAAAACAAAAAGTCAAAAACCATTCATTATACTTGATTGCATTAATTTTTTTTTAAATTAATATTAAATTTACGCCTTCCTGACGCAACTCTCCCATTTTTTTTCCGGGCTTGGGACCGGCACTGCATCCAGTGGCTGGGGTTGAGGCATTGGCTGGAATCGAACCCTTTTTACCCATGAGGGCAAAACCTACCATGAGCCACCAATGTCATTGATTTATTGTAATATGAAAAATATTTACTTTTGCAAAACATGTTAATATGGTGACAAATCTTGTTGGCATCAGGTCAGACATTTCTGGACCATTTGCACCATCTCAAATTTTGCCATTCTTTGAGATCCTCTCCAAGTCATTAAGGTTTCGAGGCAAGTTTGGCAACTTGAACCTTAAGCTCCCTCCACAGATTTTCTATGGGATAAAGATTTGGATACTGGTTAGGCTAGTCCAGGACCTTAATGTGCTGCTTCTTGAGACACCCTTTTGTTGCCTTGGCTGTGTGTTTTTGGTCATTGTCATGCTGAAACACCCATCCACGACCCATTTTCAGTGCCCTGTCTGAGGGAAGGAGGTTCTCGCCCAAGATTTGGCGGCACATGGCTCCGTCCATCGTCCGTTTGATGCGGTGCAGTTGTCCTGTCCCCTTAGCAGAAAAACACTCCCAAAGCGTAATGTTTCCACCTCCATGTTTGATGGTGGGGATGGTGTTCTTGGGGTCATAGGCAGCATTCCTCCTCCTCCAAACACAGCGAGATGAGTTGATGCCAAAGAGCTCGATTTTGGTCTCATCTGACCACAACACTTTCACCCAGTGCTCCTCTGAATCATTCAGATGTTCATTGGCAAACTTCAGACGGGCCTGTACATGTGCTTTCTTGAGCAGGGGGACCTTGCGGGCACTGCAGGATTTCAGTCCTTCACAGAGTAGTGTGCTACTAATTGTTTTCTTGGTGACTATGGTCCCAGCTGCCTTGATCATTGACAAGATATTCCAGTGCAGTTCTGGGCTGATTCCTCACCGTTCTCATGGTCACAAACTCCATGAGGTGAGATCTTGCATGGAGCCCCAGACTGAGGGAGATTGACAGTTATTTTGTTTCTTTCATTTGCAAATAATCTCACCAACTGTTGTCACCTTCTCACCAAGCTGCTTGGCGATGGTCTTGTAGCCCATTCCAGCCTTGTGTAAGTCTACAGTCTTGTCCCTGACATCCTTGGACAGCTCTTTGGTCTTGGCCATGGTGTAGAGTTTGGAATTTGATTGATTGGTTGCTTCTGTGGACAGGTGTCTTTTATACAGGTAACAAGCTGAGATTAGGAGCACTCTCTTTAAGAGCTATAAATCTTGCTGATTGATGGGGGATCAAATACTTATTTCGCTCATTAAAATGCAAATCAATGTATAACTTTTTTTTTTTTAAAAGCGTTTTTCTGGATTTTTTTTTTTGTTCTGTCTCTCACTGTTAAAATAAATCTACCATTAAAATGATAGACTGATTATTTCTTTGTCAGTGGGCAAATGTACAAAATCAGCAGGGGATCAAATAATTTTTTCCCCTCACTGTACTTATTGAATCAAATCCTTTCAATTACAGGGTTTGTTAAATAGGATAATAAGGATAATCCTATGAATACATTCTGTAACCCCATGGTATACCCTCTGGCAGTGTTTTTCAGACCACAGGGATTTTATAAGTTAAGTTGTCGTTATTTATCTCGTACATTACTGCACAGTGAAATTCTTTCCTTGCATATCCCATCGTTGGGGTTAGGGTTTCAGACTTGATAATTGTGAATATACAAGTACATAATAAACATAATTCAGCTAATGCAATGGTCCAGAGAACTAGCAAAATGATAGGAATATTCTAGCGCTTTTTAGAAGCGCTAAACCTCAACTTGTTCTTAATTTAAAGAATCTGCCGACAACAAGCGCAAAATGGATGAGATTGAGGCATCGTCGGCAAAGATAAAGAGGGGAGACCAAAAGACCTCAGATTTGATCGTGTTGGGCTTGCCATGGAAAACTACAGAACAGGACCTGAAGGACTACTTCAGTACCTTTGGTGACGTAATCATGGTGCAAGTAAGTTTCCAGTTTTATTTCCAACAGCAGTGTCCACGACTGGAACTTGACTATTGCTTCTCAGTGTAAAGAATTCATTTGCCTTTTATAAGCACTGTTATAAGGCAGCTCATATTTTACTCTTTAGGTGAAACGAGATGCAAAGACTGGAAATTCAAAAGGATTTGGCTTTGTTCGATTTGCTGACTGGGAGACCCAGGGTAAAGTGATTACGCAGCGGCACATGATTGATGGGAGGTGGTGTGACTGCAAGCTGCCCAACTCAAAGGTTAACAAGAACGTGTAACTTTTTTTAAATTTTATTGATA
The DNA here is from genome assembly GCA_033459395.1 of Hemibagrus guttatus. Taxonomy (NCBI): domain Eukaryota; kingdom Metazoa; phylum Chordata; class Actinopteri; order Siluriformes; family Bagridae; genus Hemibagrus; species Hemibagrus guttatus. The sequence continues at coordinate 19,453,289 of JAUCMX010000001.1, forward strand.
TTTGCTGCATGCAGTCACATCTATGGAAAAGTTGGGGTTATTGTGAGTGCTACACAGCCAACAGCTTGCTTCATGTCATGTCTAACAGCAAGGTCCTGATGAACCGATGAGGAGCAGGAAGGTGTTTGTTGGCCGTTGCACTGAGGACCTGACTGCTGATGATCTGCGGCAGTTCTTCATGCAATATGGCGAGGTCACCGATGTCTTTATCCCCAAGCCTTTCCGAGCTTTCGCTTTTGTTACCTTTGCTGATGATCAGGTATGTCATGTTGGTCATTTAAAGTGCAGTTTAGCCAAACAGCGCTAACACAATTTCATGAGTTCCTGCCCAGATTCAATTTAATTTAAAAGGACAATTAACTAAAGCTCATTTATTAAAACATTTTCTCTCTGCCCATCTCCCTTGCACAGATTGCTGCTTCCCTGTGTGGGGAGGACTTAATCATCAAGGGAGTGAGTGTTCACATATCCAGTGCTGAACCCAAGCACAGTGGCAGAGGGCACATGATGGATCGGGTCCGCTACGGGAACGGTTTTGGCGCTCAGGCCTTCGGAAGCAACCGCAGCAGCTCCAGCAGCCTGGGAAACTTCAGCAACTTCAACCTGAACCCAGCCATGATGGCTGCTGCTCAGGCTGCACTGCAGAGTAGCTGGGGGATGATGGGAATGTTGGCACAGCAGGGTCAGTCAGCTACATCTGGTTCAAGCGCAAGCGGTGCGAGCTCCGCTCGAGACCAGGCACAGTACAGCGCAGGAAACAGCAACTATGGCAGCAGCTCAGCTGCACTCGGCTGGGGAGCAGGCTCTAACCCCGCTAATAGTGGAAGTGGGTTTAACTCGAGCTTTGGCTCCAGTATGGAGTCCAAGTCTGCAGGGTGGGGGATGTAAGTGGTGGGGTTTGTTTTTGAAGTGTTGATATTTTTAGTGTGTGTTTGGTAAGTATTTTCTGAGAGACTTAACTCTTTTTGTGGGAGCAGGAGCAAATTGGGAGTTTGGGGAGACCAGAATGTTTTTTTACATTTGAACAAGATATTAAATGAGACAAAAGTTTAAAACAGGCATTGTTACATGAACATCTGTGTAATTTACTCCCCCCTTTACATGCTGTATTGGTTAATTCTGGGGTAGGCCAGAACTATTTCAACTGGATTCTTAAAAATGCATGCAGTTTGATCTGTGATCACAGAAACATGTATGTTTTACAGATCACCAAATTTAAAAAAATCTTGCATTGGGAAGAATCTGGTTGAAACCTAAGACTTTTAAGTACATGTTTTATTTGCAGCAAGATCCATTTAAAAAGCCTTCATCGAAATCTCTTCTGCAGTTGCCATCTGTGGGTTTTGCCTGAGAAGAAGGCCCTCTGTGGCAGCACTGTGCGGCTGAGATCATAATCCCATCTTCCTCATGTCTAAAAGCTCTCATCGCTCGGCTCGCTGACACGGTGGGTGTCCCTTTGTTTTTTTTTAGTCAGCATATTTTTGATTTCACAAGAACTGTACAGAAAAAGTGAACATTTTTTTAACAACTGTTGAGTGCGCTTGGTGGTGGCGAAGAGTGAGCGAACGGAAGGCATGGAAGCGAGCGAGCGAAAAGACTGATGCGAGTGCGATGAAAGAGCTAAAATGTGACTGGGTGGCTTTTGTGAGCGCGTGAATGAGAGCTTGTTGACACTTCCCAGCCTCACCTATACACAGCCCTGAGCAGATGGACAATTAGTTCACCTGTACCTGAAGGTTCACATTTTTTCCATCCTAGGCTTCCCATTTTGCTTTTTCTCCTATCATATACTGACAATGTGTTTAAATAGCTAGTGGAATGTTGTGATGAGTATTTTTTTTTGTCTTGCTTCTATAAAACTGAACTGAATGCTGTATGGTGTGTGTGCTTTTCCTTGTGATTTGACCTGTAAGTTTGAACTTGTGGATGACATCTTCAGTGGCCACTGAGGGGGTGGGAGAACGAGTGATGGTGTAAGTGAGACTTGTATGTTGAGTGATGTGGATGTCTGTGGAATGAATTTCTTCTAGATTACATTTGCTTAATGTTTTCCAAAAAAAATTTTATATGGCTTGTGAAAAGAAGGGAGTGCTCCAATAAAACTTAATTTGAATCAATTTTTCTTTTCATATTGGATGTACCTCAAATGATTATGAATGGGGGAACAAATCAGAAAACTAACTGAATTCACACATTTAGGGGCCTGGAAAATGGCTGGCTGCAGGTTGCGTCTGAACCCCAGGTGGAAAGTCCATTTGGGGATGGAGGAAGATGGAGGAGTGTCTGGTTCCCCATTACAGCATTAGCATCTCTGGTAACAGAAATACAGACTGTAGAATGTAGCTAACACACAACCACCACAATGTTGGGCTTCATTTTTAGAGCCCGATCAAGAATCATTAATGCAGGATTAATTTGGCTTAATCTGGATCCAGAAAAATGGCCCAAGCATTCTAGTGGAAATGATTGCAAAACACTGGTTTTGTACAAAATTTAAGTTTGCTGCATAATGCAGTAATTGGTCCTTTTTGTTCCCCCCCCCCCCCCCTTTTTTTGTCAAAATGGAGTCAATTGTGGGACTTTAACAAAAGTCTTTATTCCAGATACATTTACTAAATGTCTCACCCCTTGAATCAACACTTTTATACAGTCAAAATTTCCTACATTCACAGGCAGTGAAAATGTTTTGCATCTTCTATATTACAATAAAATACACATTCTTGATGCACGGCTTTGTGTAATTAATTGATGCACTTCTTAAAGATTCAGCGTACAATTGTTTTTCCCCCTCTTAATGTTGATGCACTTGTCCCCCGGTGATGGTTAATGAGGTTGTGCACACTTAAATCAGTTCTCAGTTTCTTCTGCCTCATTTCCCTCCATCTCTTTACTCTTTCTCTTGGCAGCATTCTTTTTTCTCTTCTCCTTCAGCTCCTGGTTGTTCATTGCCAGTTCTTCACTTTTTTGCTGCATGTGGCTGGACTATTGGAGCATAAAACAGATTTTAGAGAGCATTCTTTAAAAAGAATAGAATCGCTAGAATTGTTTTTGCAGGGATATTTCTGTTGCTATAAATTTATTCAATCATATAGTTTTGACTTTTCCCTTAACTATATGTATTTTCTCTACTACTTAGTAGAAAAGATTCATAAACACTACAGTTGGGTTTAATGAGTCTGCAGGTTTTTATGGTTGCAAAAATTAACAACCTTCAAAAAGAATCCACAATATTCAGTAGAGCTTGAAATTGTTCTGAATAATTGCAGATTTGGCCAAAATGTGTGGTGTGACATCACAATGCTGATTCAGCAAAAGCCCTGTTTAATTCATTTGCATCAAAGATGAGTAGCACTATCATAAAAAATAAGTGTACATCTATGCTGGTAGTAGTCTAAAAGAAGCATCACATCATGAATGAATACTAAACACTTACAGTAATATTCTCTCATGTTTGCCTAACTCCCAATACAAGTATAAAGCTTGTAGGTTCTAAATTCACATTCATATGCATTTGTATTTCAAACATTTATCAGAGTTATCTTTAGACTTTCATTATAAGTGAATCTCAAACAGGCTTTCTGTTCTTTTCTTAATGAAGAAAAAAAAGTCAGTTTGTGTACTGATGTTTCCCTGATGTAGTAGAATTACTGAGGCCAATTAAATTCTCAAATTAGAACTCATTATTTGTGTGCCTCAGAGACTCGTACCAGTGCTGCGCTCCTTCTTGCTAGAAGTTTCACATCATCCACAGTAATAGTGTGTCTTTTGGCATGTCTGGAAGGAGAACGTGAAAACATGCCGTCAAATCGTTTGACAATAAGCCATGTTTTCCCAATCCTGGATTTAAAAGTAGCCCGTCACTATAGAGTTTACACTCCTGAAGCAATTGCATGCTGATGGGTTCAGACACTGCTATGTAAAGCACACAGCTACTTCACGATCAGGATTAGGGGAAAAAATACATTATGATGCAGAAAATAGAAAATCAAATTTACCTCGCAAAGGCCTCCAGATCTTTTGCAAATATCTCTACAATGTAGAAAGACACATGGATACTTGGTGAACCAAAACACAACACTAAGGAGGAAATAATCATCAGTGTGTTAAACTCACCACACTGTCTGAAAGTAGTTTCAGCGATTGCAGCCACCGCTTGCTTGCTTATCTGCTTCTCACACTCCGCCACTGTGCTCTGGCAAATTTTACCGACTGTGTAGTGGACAGCTGCTTTCAGTCTCTGAGACAAAGGTTATTGCCAACAAGTTTTTAAAACATAGGGGTATTTCTATATTAGTTTATATATATATATATATATATACACACACATATTTATAAAGGACATATTATTATTGTCTTGTAAAATTTTATATATATATATAATAGAGAGGACATGTTATGGTTAGCACACACCCACCCTGCATTTCTAAAGGAATCTGCATTTTTTCTTTTAAAAGGGTTTCATGAGTACTAGTCTAAAGACAGGGCATCTTTGGTGATCAGCACCAATTGCCCACACTGTGTGTGTGGGTGGAACTGTGCCCTGTAGGGTTGGCACCCCATCCAGGGTGTCCCCTTTTTCCAAATTTCAAATGGTGGGGGGTGACTGTGACCTGTGAAAGGGTAAGCAATACCCGGGTGCCCCTGGCAAAACCCATGACTCAAAAATAAAGCTAAGGGAAAAAAATAAAAAAAAATAGCTTCATGAGCACTGTGCACTACTGGTAGATAACTAACACTGTTCTGTGATGAAGCTCTGTTTGCTGGTCAGTTTAAAACAGTGAGTCCAATGGAAAGGTTTTTTTCAATATGTTCTAGATCCCTCTTAAATTAGGAATTGAATAAAATAATATTTCATTTATGCCTTATGGTTTTCATTGAATTCTCGGTCACTGATGGACAGGAGATGTAGGTAGTGAGGTTCCTCTGCTGGACTGCAGGATTTCTCTCTGTAATACACCAAAGAACTAACTGGGAATCTGGATTTTAAAACCTTAGTGGAATAAGTAAAGAGGAGCACTATGATTTCGGACATTTACACCACACGCTGCATCCGCAAAGCCAGCAACATTGTGGATGACCCCACACACCCCTCACACACACTCTTCACCCTCCTGCCATTTGGAAAGAGCTACCGGAGCATTCGGACCCACACAACAAGACTGTTGAACAGCTTCTTCCCTCAGGCAATCAGGTGTCTCACCAGAGAGCTGATCTGAGTTGAACACGGACACACACACACTTGATCTTGTTTACATGCACTTTAAATACTTGAATATTGATCTACATTTTAAGTGTTTAACTGTAAAACTGATAACTATTTTTCTGCTGCTAACACTTTTTTTCACACAGTCGGAGTTGTGTGTCTTGTTTGTCTAGTCATTCTTTGCACTTTGTATGTTGTATGTTTAGTTTTTAAAAATAATTCGCCACCTTGTTATATATAGCTTAGCTCTGTTCGTCCGCGTCACTGATCTGACAGTTGTCCAGAAGACAATCATTGACACCCTTCACAAGGAGGGTAAGCCACAAACATTCATTGCTGTATCCAAGCATGTTAAAGTTGAGTGGAAGGAGAAAGTGTGGAAGAAAAAAATGCACAACCAACTGAGAGAACCGCAGCCTTATGAGGATTGTCAAGCAAAATCCATTCAAGAATTTGAGTGAACTTCACAAGGAATGGACTGAGGCTGGGGTCAAGGCATCAAGAGCCACCACACACAGACGTGTCAAGGAATTTGGCTACAGTTGTCGTATTTCTCTTGTTAAGCCACTCCTGAACCACAGACAACGTCAGAGGTGTCTTACCTGGGCTAAGGAGAAGAAGAACTGGACTGTTGCCCAGTGGTCCAAAGTCCTCTTTTCAGATGAGAGCAAGTTTTGTATTTCATTTGGAAACCAAGGTGCTAGAGTCTGGAGGAAGGGTGGAGAAGCTCATAGCCCAAGTTGCTTGAAGTCCAGTGTTAAGTTTCCACAGTCTGTGATGATTTGGGGTGCAATGTCATCTGCTGGTGTTGGTCCATTGTGTTTTTCGGAAACCAAGGGCACTGCACCCGTTTACCAAGAAATTTTGGAGCACTTCATGCTTCCTTCTGCTGACCAGCTTTTTGAAGATGCTGATTTCATTTTCCAGCAGGATTTGGCACCTGCCCACACTGTCAAAAGCACCAAAAGTTGGTTAAATGACCATGGTGTTGGTGTGCTTGACTGGCCAGCAAACTCACCAGACCTGAACCCCATGAATCTATGAGGTATTGTCAAGAGGAAAATGAGAAACAAGAGACCAAAAAATGCAGATGAGCTGAAGGCCACTGTCAAAGAAACCTGGGCTTCCATACCACCTCAGCAGTGCCACAAACTGATCACCTCCATGCCACGCCACATTGAGGCAGTAATTAAAGCAAAAGGAGCCCCTACCAAGTATTGAGTACATGTACAGTAAATGAACATACTTTCCAGAAGGCCAACAATTCACTAAAAATGTTTTTTTTATTGGTCTTATAAAGTATTCTAATTTGTTGAGATAGTGAATTGGTGGGTTTTTGTTAAATGTGAGCCAAAATCATCACAATTAAAAGAACCAAAGACTTAAACTACTTCAGTCTGTGTGCATTGAATTTATTTAATACACGAGTTTCACAATTTGAGTTGAATTACTGAAATAAATGAACTTTTCCACGACATTCTAATTTATTGAGATGCACCTGTATGGTTAAAGTGACAAAGCTTCTTTGACCTAGCAGTTACTAAAGCTGAGCTTCTAAAACTTTTCTCCTCACAAAGGCCTCCAGACCTTCAGTAAAAATGTATTCCATGAACATAATTAAAATATGAGGCTCATTATAAGAGTGCTTTTTTTTTTTTTTTTTACATTATTATTATTATTATTATTATTATTATTATTTTTAAAGAGATGGTTTTATTCCAGAACTTTGCACCAACAGAAAACCTGTTTTATTAAAACTGCCATTATTGTCCAAGTTAACATTAATCCTAAGAATTAATGACCTATTTAAAACACAGGTGAGCCATCAAATAGACTAATAACTCTAATTACAAAACCCAAAGTAAATATTATACACTATACTGACAAAAGTTTTGGGACACCCCTCCAAATCATTGATTTCAGGGGTTGGGCTCGGCCCCTTAGTTCCAGTAGAAGGAACTCTTAATGCTTCAGCATACCAAGCCATTTGTGGGAACAGTTTGGGGATGATCCCTTCCTGTTCCAACATGACTGTGCACCAGTGCACAAAGCAAGGTCCATAAAGACATGGATGAGTGAGTTTGTTGTGGAGGAACTTCACAGAGTCCTGACCTCAACCTGATAGAACACCTTTGGGATGAATTAGAGCGGAGACTGTGAGCCAGACCTTCTCAGTCCAACATCAGTGCCTGACCTCATAAATGCACTTCTAGAGGAATGGACAAAAATTCCCATAAACACACTCCTAAACTTTGTGGAAAGCCTTCCCAGAAGAGTTGAAGCTGTTATAGCTGCAAAGGCCGGCCCAACTCCATATTACATTCATGTGCATGTAAAGGCAGACATCAGTTCAGACGGTTTTGGCCTGGCTCACAGTCTCCACTATAATTCATCCCAAAGGTGTTCTATCAGGTTGAGGTCAGGACTCTGCAGTTCCTCCACACCAAACTCACTCATCCATATCTTTATGGACCTTGCTTTGTGCACTGTTATGCAGTCATGTTGGAACAGGAAGGGGACATCCCCAAACTGTTCCCACAAAGTTGGGAGCATGAAATTGTCCAAAATGTCTTGGTATGCTGAAGCATTAAGAGTTCCTTTCGCTGGAACTAAGGGGCCGAGCCCAACCCCTGAAAAACAACACCTGAATTTAATGACTTGGAGGGGTTTCACCAAACTATATAGTGTATATAGGGTAACTGATATGGACAGGTTGTTATTTCCACAACTTAAAAAAAAAAATAAAAAATTCCGACAAACAAATCAAACCCGCTTCCTACCTGCGTGTACGCCTCTTTTTCATCCATTGTGATTTCACTACACGTGTTCAACGAATGACTTCTTTATATTAGATTAAGTTTCTCTGAAGCAAAAGATGTAAAAAAAAAAAAAAAAACAATCTACAAAATAAAACCGACGCCAATTTGATTGATTTTTTAACTGGTTAAAAAAATGCGCGAAAACACTACTTCTCTTAAAGCGGGTTATACACTGTGAAATATAAACAGCGCCCTCTCCCGGTGCGGAGAAAACCCCGTGGATTACCATGAGTGACTGTTGATTACAAAAGTTTACATCCCCTCTTATTTATTTTAAATAGAAAAAAGGGAATGCAACTTTTTTTTTTTTTTTAATAATAATATTATGAAGCAAAATAAGATCAACATAAAGTTTTGCTACTCTCTCATTTGCTCATTTTGTAAAGTCAAGTCAAGAAGCTTTATTGTCAATTCAACCGTATATAGCTGACGCAGTACATAGTGAAATGAGAGAATGTTTCTCCAGGACCCTGGTGCTACACAGACAACATAACAACATATAGCTACAAAACAAAAACAACAACACAGAGCTAACGACAAAAAGTTTGTCTTAGCTACGTGAAGTGCAACACGTGCAACCTGGTGGAAACAGTGCGCAACAAGACAGAAAATACAAAAACAACACAAGTCAGTACAAAAATGTGCAAACTAGAGAAACTGTAAACCAGTGGGTATCTTATACCATATATGTTTGTAACATGTATTTATAAACAAGGTTATAAATTGTTACTCATAATATTTAGAAGTCCTGTGCACAAAGTAATTACGATTCATCCAATATGATTATGGCAGTCATACAAACAAACAGAAGTAATGAAGTTTAAAGTAAAACTTAGAAAGAATATGTTTATAATGACATACTTATGATGTGCTTAGCAATTGTGATGTTTATTTGTTGGTTGGTGCTGTATTTTCAATATTTCTGTCAAAAGTTCTGAGTCACCGTGGCTCCACAGACTATCCTGGGCACAGGGTGTGTATCCTGGGAATGAATCCAAAATGGGATCCCAGAGTGCCAAGCACACACATACATTCCCACAGTCAGCCAATTTAGCATAGGCAATTCCCCCGCCTACATGTTTTTGGGACATGTGAGGAAACCAGCAATTCTGGTAAAACCTACACAGAAACCTGAGCCCAAGATTGAACCACAGACCCTGGAGCTGTTCTTGCATTGTTCATAAGATCCCCGAGAGAAAAAAAAGACTGTAAATCTGTAAAAGATTCTGTTCAACGGCAGAGAAAAGTCCTTTCAACCAATTCTCTAAAATAGACATAGTGTGTCAGGGAATACCTTCTGCACCACAGTACTACACACACAGCACAGAGAACTGAAACATGACACATTACAGCTGTGCCTCTCTTACACGCATGAATAAACCTAAATTCCAGCTGGCTCTTTCAAACTTGTGCAGAAATGATTGAGAAGGCTTTGACTCTCGTCGGTTTGGTTACACTCCTTGAATACAGACTTTCAAATATACTAGGTTGTGCTGTTTATGGAGCTTGTAAATTATAATTCATTCATTCATTGAATGTCTACCACTTATTTGAACTATTCTCGGGTCACAGGGAGCCTGTGGCTATCTCAGGCGTCATTGGGCATCAAGGCAGGATACACCCTGGACGGAGTGCCAACCCATCGCAGGGTACACACACTCTCTCATTCACTCACGCAACCACACACTACGGACAATTTAGAGATGCCAATCAACCTACAATGCATGTCTTTGGACTGGGGGAGGAAACCCCCGTGAGTGTGTGTGTGTGTGTGTGTGCCCTGCGATGGGTTGGCACTCCGTCCAGGGTGTATCCTGCCTTGATGCCCAATGACACTTGAGATAGGCACAGGCTCCCCGTGACCCGAGTATAGATCGGATAAGTGGTAGACAATGAATGAATGAATGATTTATTATAGAATCAAAGGAGGATCATTGCTGTTAATTAATAAATATGTGTTAATGCTTGCCAGTATATACTGCCACAAGTTAAATTAAAGTAGGCACTTTGGATTTTATTAATTTTGGATAATAACTCTAAGGCACATAGAGTTATTGTGACACATCGCCACCTATTCATCCTGGCCCATGGCTGGCCTTTATTCATATACACTTGATCATTTCTACTCTGTGCAGGATCTGACAACTAGACCATAGCGTCTTGTTTGTGGCTCTTCAAAGGCTGGTAAGATCTTGGTTTCCGTGGCTGCTTTATTTAGAGGATGGAATGCATCTACATTACATCAGATTCAAAACACTGATGCTTGCCTACAAAGACAAGAATAGAACAGCACCCTCTTACCTCAAAGCTCTTATCACTCCTCACACTGGACCACACTCCTTCCGATCTAGTAACACTGCTCGACTGCTCCCACCATATCTTAGGATAAGAGGTAGTTATACATCAAGACTCTTTTCTGTTCTGGCACCGAGGTGGTGGAATGAACTTCACTTAGATGTCTAAACAGCTAAATGGCTGTCTTCAAACGACGGGCGAAAACCTACCTCTGCCTGAAATACTTAAACTAGCTTTTATTTTCCCTGTTTGTTTTATATACTGTTGCATATTGTGTGAAAAAAATTCCTCCCAACACAGATATGTTCCTCCCAACAAAGTTTTCAGGCTGATGGTATCCTAAGTCCTAACGTCTGCCAGAAATGTGAATGTAAATGAAGATGGAATACTCTGAGCAGATTTGGTACCTTCAGCCAGGTCACTTGTGCCTGTGGACCTGCCCGTTGGACTAAATGGCCATCTCCCAAAGTGAGATTATAATAATCTTTATATATATATATATATATATATATATATATATATATATATATATATATATATATATATATATATATATATATATGGCAGTCATTGTAGAACATAACACTGGCATTAATTTGGCAAAAAATATAGTTGGGGGAATGCATGCTCTGTCAATAAACTCACCTTGCATGTCTTGGTTAGTCCAGTTTCTCATTACATTGTGGCTTACATTATCTAGGTGATTCTCACTGCTCCAGGCAGCTGGAAGGGATGAATTAGGAGATTAGTCACACATGTAATTGTAGTTCGTTGTGAGTTCAGTTTAAGATGAATTACATGACATACAGGTCTTGGCATGTGTGTGCATGCATACAGGAAGGTATCTAAGTGATTCATACCTTCCCTGGTATTTATCCAAGGTACATATTGTTAGAGTGCATAATAGGATTTTGTCTATTACATTAGTAACTTTGTTTAGTTAGGAAAACAAAATATTCAACTTTAATGTTTAGCGTGTCCCCTGGTGTTTCAGCGGCAGGTCTTGGGTTTGATTACCAGGTAGGGAACTAACCTAGGCACCGAGGCGTCAACTCTCAAATATGTGGACCAGGTGATCTGCTATGGTGACACTGAACAACAATTTAAATGTTAAGCATCATCATATTGTACTACTGCTTTATACCAAACTACTATACTACTAGCATTGGTATATAATATATGAAAATGGCCTATCATGTTTGAAATTTTTTTTTTTTTCAGATTTTTTTTGTCCTTTTTACAGTTTACTTGCCTTGGCTAAAAGTGCTGATCATATGAACATGCTAAATACCTTTTCCATTTCCCATGTCTGTACCGCTTATCCGATCTATTCTCGGGTCACGGGGAGCCTGTGCCTATCTCAGGCCTCATCGGGCATCAAGGAAGGATACACCCTAGATGGAGTGCCAACCCATTGCAGGGCACACACACTCATTCACTCACGCAATCACACACTACAGGCAATTTAGAGAGTCCAATCAGCATAGGAGCATGACTGTGGGAGGAAGCCAGAGCACCCAGAGGAAACCCACCAAGCATGGGGAGAACATGCAAACTACACACACACACACACGCACGCACACACACACAGTGAGTGGGACCGAGAGCCCAACCCAGGACGCTGGAGGTGTGAGGCGAACCGGCTAAACACTAAGCCACTGTGCCGCCACTTAAATACCCTTTCATTTAATTTAAATCGAAAATTATTTAGAACATTTAATATCCTTTGCTTGTGCTTGCTCCATCCACTGGATGGTGCTATATGCAAGGTTGACGTGAAATGGCCTTTATTGTCTGACTAAGCTGACAAGAAGACCAACAGCATTCTAGTGAGTTCAATTCTGTCTTCAGTTTTGTCTCATTAGAATTAATTTGCTTCTTTAACAGCGTACTGAATCTTATTGTGCCTGTCCACACAATAAGTCTTTCCTTTAAAGTGTGTTTCTCTTGGGTACCTGTAACCTTCTGCACCTTTTGTATCTCCACAGCATGTTTGAGTGACTCTTTGCCTTGGAAACAAATGTTTCATCACTTCTTGGTTCATGCAGCTTTTCTGAGCAGCAGATGGCTTCCACGAGACCAACGACTGAAATTGTAAGTTGCTGATATGAAACTGACTTCAGGAAGATTTTGCAATGCTTGACTTGTTTTAAAACAGATAAGAATTGTCGCATGATGCTGAGTGAATTGCAGTTTGTTTATAAGGTCTTAGTCATGTCCTGACATTTTGAAATTGTGTGCTTTCTTCTTTTGCAGCCAAATAGTTCTTTTTATTTTTGTGGTGCTTTTTCTGACACCCCAGGTTTACATACTGACAAGGTAAATCCTAAAAATATTAATTAAGCTCCTTAATGTTTAATTAACCTATTTTATTTATTCAGTTTTCGAACATCCGCATATAAAAGTATTCTAAGACCAAAATGCCTTACGAATGCTTTGTTGGTAAATATAAATCTCTTTTCAGGCCAAAATCTTCCCGTTACTGTGAAAAGCCACTCTTAAACAACCTCATAGCTCTCATTGTGTTTTCAGTCATGGCTACAGGTGGTCATTCACTCTGCTACTAATTATTCCACATGTTCATCATGTGACTATTTTACAAAGTAAAGCCTGTATTATGATTTCTGTGTCTGCTGAAGGCTTAGCAGTGACCCTTGCTCTCACTGACCCTGTGCCCAAGAGTATCAGGTCAGCTTATCACACATTCGGATTGCTCTCATTCACCCAGGGACTTTGTACCATCATTCTGACCTTCAAAGCTCCCCAGTGTGTGAGTGTATTTACTTCTTGTAAATGTCAGTTGTAATCATCTGTAGGTCCATCAGAGTTATAATGTTATAATAATATATCTTTTTTTTAAGGAGAATACCACGCCTGAGCTCTATCTCTTTTCACTGGTATTTTCATGGGCTTGTATCATATCAACAGGTGAGTGACTGCGGTCAGTTTTCATTTAAACCGCTGAACTATACAGTATGTTAATAAAGAACTAAATCACTGAACAGCATTTCATCATGTGGGCACAAATCATATGCTTTATAAAACGGTATTGTATAAGGAGACATAAGAAGATATATAAAAAAAAGTCTAAAGTAATGAGTTAATCATAAACGTTAAACCAAACAAAACATTTCTCCACATTTCTATACAGCATTCTTTGTGATAAGAGGCTGCCTTTGGATGTTCCATAGCCAGTGTCCAAATTGGTTCAATGAAACAAGCCTCTAGTCTGGTGTGTGAACCACGGTCCAGCTCACTGCTCCATACAGCTCCATGCATTATTCAGAGCCTCCTGCTGAGTTTGAGATAGGTCTTCAGCTAAACTTGGTGAGCTCCTGTTACAAAGGATATTGGTTTACAGTGCTGTCCAAAAAAGCAATCTAAAAAAGTGAAATAGCTTTCTTAACATCACAAGCAATGTAACTCCTTCTGCAGATTAGTAAACTGTAAGCTGCATATAAATTAAATATTTCATCAAGGTAATATATATTTTTACATGAATAATTGTTAATCATTACAAATATACAAATAAATGTAATAAATTACAAATGAAACTGAATGCTGCAGTTTTGAAAATGTATTAAATGGAATAATTTCTGATGAATGACTGATAACCATCCTTTAGCATTAAGATAACTAAATATATGAAATATATGTATATAAGCTGACATCTTTGTTGATGAATCCTAAACACCCCAGCCTGTTCTTTTCTACTCGGCCATGATATTTAATACAAAAAAAATGGTTTCACGCACACACACACTTGTATATAATAAAACTTTATTTCACTTTTTAAAAAAAATCATTTATATAATGTGAATTGTTTGAAACTTACTGAATGGACTGATACTTAATAATGCATGTTTATTAGTACAATTATACACTGTGATTTTACAGTACTGGGCACAATACAATTTTATTTGTTAAATCAACCAATTTTTTTTTAAAAACCAGGCCACAAAATTTCAAACTGGCATTAAAATGGAAACCAGTATAAAATCAATGTGGACTTTTATCAGTTCAAGTCATTCCTATATAGATGTCAATGAAAATTCCACCCTAATGTCACCCCCTTTACTGTGTTGTCCACAAAAATGTTTTTCCAGACAATATGTGATTTCATAGTTGTTGTTTTTTAAGAAATAGAAATTTAACCATTCAATGAACATCAGTGGTTTTGTGCCAGGCTTCTAACATGAATAATTATTACAAAAAATAAGGCACTTACTTTTTTGTGAGGTATTTTATGTAGTTTTACTGTTACAAATATATCATTTTATATATTCCTGGAATGCCTTAAAAAGCCAATATGGCAAAGTGGAAAGACACTTTCTGCTGTGACTACTCCTAAAAGACTACAGACACTGATATATACAATTAGCAACCTTCAACAATACCCAAGCCAGTGCTTTATAAGCCAGTAGATTTGAGAAAGCTTCCCAGATACACATTCAGACTGATCATACATTTTTTCCATTCTACATGATGAGTCCTAACATATTATGTGACTGTTTATCAACGTGTATACACATTAAAAACATCCCTAACTAAGGCTACATGGGCCCAGCATATCTAAATGCTAATTTCAGAAGGCAGTTTAAAAGAATCTATTAAACTGATCACAGCAGGTAAGTGTTTTTAGATGTGAAACATGTTCAGAAAAAAAACAAACAAACAATACATTTCCCTTCTTTGTAAAATTAGCACAATAAACTATTTTAACTATAAAATTTATTGTCCTGTTATTCACAGTTTCAAGGCAACCCCCCCCCCCCCATACATTTTTTGTATGAAAAATTATACAAGTGTACAGTAATAAAAGATGAAGTTTTATCTCCAATAAAAACTCCAGTACAGGATTTCTGGACTGTTATTAACACTGTATTTTAATCATATCCCAAGTATGGCAAGGCAGTTCCACTTCTATGTTGATATTTCAATACCAAGTTACTATATGCATTATTATGGGCAAAATGTAATAAATTGTGTTTAATAATGAACAAAGTATTAATCGAATCCCTCAAAACACCCAGTAGGTCCCTGATATTTTGGTAAACAGAGTATTTTAATTAACAGTATGTAGTTATATTCCTGGGCTTACTGGCTCTTATCCTAAAAGTGCATCATAGTCAATATACCATGTTAAATGGCCATCTTTTAGTTGTACACTTGTGATTGGATACTTGGGAGTTTTACCCTTAATTCTACTGAGCTGAACTACAAGCTCATGTTTTCTCTTCCCCATGATCAGTATTCCTACCCTGTGCGCTTTGTTGATGGTAGTGAATGTAAGACTCATCCTCTGGTGAGGTTTGATTGGACTTTCAGTCAGAGCCACCAATCGGTCCCCATTATTCTGCAGATTGGTGTCTTGGAACAGTGAAGCAGTGTGACCATCCTCACCTACACCAAGCAGTATATAATGGAAACGAGAGCCATTGATTAACTGGCTTATTTGCTTCTCATAGAGGAGTGCACCGCCATCTTCCTCAACACACAAGCGCTGGTTGAGCTGCACTGGCATGGGGTGGATGTTGAAGTAAGGAATATGGACATTCTGCAGGAGCTGGTCATGAATGGAACGGAAGTTGGAATCTGCCTCAGTGGGTGGCACACACCGTTCGTCCGCTAACCATACATGAGTGCTGTGCCATGGGAAGGTGTAGTGCTGCTGTGTGAGCTGAAGAAACAGGGCAATGGGACTGGAACCACCAGACAAAGCCAGATGGAATTGACCTTCCGCCTGAACCATCTCTTCGGCCATGTCGTGCAGGTCAGAGGCTATGCGCTCCACTAATTCTTTGGACCAAGCAGACACCATGTCAGCATTGCAGAACTTCCCTTGCATAACCTGGAAGTTCTCTTCGGGACCTTGCTGAATCACATTTACCTCTTCATCACTAATGAATCCAACCATCCTACTTTGCAGTTGAAAGTTCAGGAGGTCACCGTTAGCGGCACCGCCTGGGTATAGCCGTGGAACTACATTGACCAGGCTGTTCAAGAGCGGTGTCCAGAAAGCCCATGAGGCCATGAGGTTCTCTGCACTGACAAAACTATCCTTATGTCCATAGAACACATTAGATATGAGTTCATAATAGGCCTCTGTGGGCAACTTAGGGGACTGGATGTGATAGTCAGAGAGTGGTAACCCAAGCACAGAAATGTCTTTATGCTCGGTAACCTCTTTCCAATCACTATTTACCAGATCTGGCTTAAACAAATTTTTGCTAACAAGAATCCCTGAATATTGGAGATTCCCATGGCCGAGATAGAATACAATCTGTTTGGGCTTGCAGTGGACACTGCTGTATTCCTGAATGCAAAATTTGTCATTTTTGAAAATAACTCGAGCATATCCAATGCGTTCATCAAGCATCTTACCCGATGACATAAATATGGGAATTCCATCGAACTGAGGACTGTTTCCAAAGATGACCACACCTGCAAACATAATTCAGCTGGGTAATATCTGTACTAATATTATTTTACTAACAACAAATGGAGTTGAATGCAACGAGTTAAAGTTATATACTCACCAGCAAAAGTTGGGGTAAAGCTGAAATAATCCTTTGTTTTATTGAGTTCCATCTGGACTTCTGCATTATAGCTCTGATACTGACCTACAACCACACTACTCCTATCAATGTATTCAAGGCCATTGAAGACTTTAAGCTTGTTCTGTAGAACCTCTTCGCTGTTGGACAGGTTAGCAGGTATGTTCATCATTAAAAGGGTCATAATTTCCGTAAGGTGGTTCTGGAGCATGTCTCTGATAACCCCGTATTGGTCATAAAACTGAATCCGGCCTGTAAATACCAGAGCAAAAGAATAACGCACATCAGCCAGATGGCTTATGCAAGTTTGTCTAGGTTTTACCATCATAATGTAAACTTAGCAGCTTAGCAGTTTTACTGTATGTTGCAGTCACTTGTTTGCAGAAGTCTGTGTTAATGGCAGTCATTACCTTTGCAATCCAACGTTTCCTTCAACACAATCTCTATTCTCTCAATGTGGTGCTTGTTCCAAATAGGCTTTAGAAGTTTATGATTTTTTTTCCTAAAGAGCAATATGTGGGAGACGACCTACAGCAAAAAAACAAACAAACATATAAAACACATAAATAACACTCATTAAGACTCATTAAGAATCTCATTAAGATTCAGGTCCTCAGGAACCTAGAAATTGTGTTTTCACCTGCTTCCCTAAATAGTGATCAATCCTGTACATCTCCTCCTCTTTCAAAAAACTGTACAGCTGTGTGGCTAAAATTTGGGCACTGTTGAAGCTGTGTCCAAATGGCTTTTCCAGAACAACCCTGAGCCATGCTCCAGCTGGAGGCCGACAGGTGCTATTGATTTTTTCTGCGATTTCAGCATAAGCAAAGGCTGGAACAGACATGTAAAAGAGCCTCCCTGCTTCCATCATGTCCTCCTGCTTGAGCTGTAGCTGGATCTGTTCACTGAGCTTCTCATAATCCTCCAGGCTCTTAAGCTGCAGATACTGGGACAGTCGTATGAACTGCTCTTTAACCAGAGCACAACGCTCAACTGTAAGTCCTGATGTGCATTTCAGCTCCTTTAATATCTCAAACAGCAGTGGAGTGCCCTTCTCAGCTGAAGAAAGGCCACCTCCATAGAAGGAGAAAGTGTGCCCTTTGTCTACTTGGCTGGCATAAAGATGGAAAAATCCTTGCCAAAGGTATTTTTTGGCCAGGTCACCTGTGCCACCTACAATAACCACAGACACATGCCCAGGGCGTGGAGGATCCTTGCTGTCTTTGGCATGGCCTCTTAGCCAACATGTGGTGGTCAGGAGCAGCACACACCATCTTATCTTCCACATGGCTTCATCAAACCCTTTGGATAAGAAGAAAACAAAATTGTAACAAAATTTACAAGTGAAATTCCTGAATTCCACAAATCATTTCGTACAAGCCCAGAACCCATTGAGCAATTTCGCACCTTAAAAATTAAAAGATGTTTTTATGATATTTGACTATAGCAATAACGCAGTGGTCTAATTGTCTCTGTAGAGACTTTAAAGCATTTTAATCAATAAATTAAGTAAGAACTACTGCTTACAGTGTTCCATTTCATGATAAGATTAATACTCTACACAAACAAATGCTACTACCATTTAGTTTATCTGTTCCACACTGACTATCACAACACAGAGAAACATCAATATGGAGCGCTGTGTAAATAACCGTGTTTAATACTCAACTGTCAGTTTACATCGTTCCAAAAAATTCTGATTCTGGCATTGGCATATTCAATTGCACTTTACCAACAACATCATTTTAAGTCAAAGTACTGTCTTTTTTTACTCAAATCCCTTAACCACAGTTATTGCCAGTGTGATTCTTAAAAAATATTTCCCATTGTTCTAGAAGCAATTTAGGTGTTTTATTAAAATAATCAGTACTTAAACACTCATCATCGGTTGACTGGCCTGAGTTTCAAACCAGTATCAGCTAATCCAGAGAAGAAGACACTCAGGTTAATGATAAACGTCCCGCTATGGAGGATAGTCAGCACAAGCAAGGTTAAGCCAACAAAGTTTTTTAAATTGATTAGTACCTTTGACCAAAAGACTGCGTCAGTTACAGTAAAAGATGTTTACAGACTGAAGGCAGGTCTAAATGTACAAGATAACGAAAACCAAAAAAACCAATATAGGGAAAAAATCACTATTTTGTGGTGAGGTAGTGACCAATAACTGGAAATGATTCTTGGCTCAGGAGAAGTGTCTTTCAAGTCCAATTACTAACTCTTAGCAAATCAGATAACCATGTGAAGAGGATCCTAGCATTTTCTAACACATTATCAATAACACAAATGTCTCTATCGTGTGTATGTATTTTCATTTCATTTTTTTTGTAAAATCCTCCTTATTTGGAATAAGCCATGAGAATGGTATTTTTCTCCTGAGGGAGGAGGCAGTGTTGGTGCTATGGTGTGTCAGGCGTTACATCTGACACAATCAAAAAAATGTTCAGAATCAAAAACTTTTTTCACTGAATATTTGGGGTAAAATTTCTATCTAATGTTTTGAATACATTAAGGACAATATAATATGAATACTTTATTCAAAGTAAACAGATAGTATGTTTTAAACAAATGCACATACAGATATTAATAGGAGGAACAGTACTTTTTTTTGTTAAAAAAAAAAGTTCAGGAAGTCTTAATGAAACTAAAGCTTTGCACAAATGCAAGGTTTTTACTTTCATGTGGGCATGCATATATTTTCAGAAACATAGACAACACTGTACATGTGAAAAATGATTTTCTATACAATAACTGCATTAACTGAAATTTTAAAAGGCCCATGCGTCTTTAGTTACTCATGTTGAGAATCTGTCATGATCAACAACAACAACAACAACAACAACAACAACTTATCTTTCTAAACAGATCATACTTGTTCTAGATGGACAACTTAAGAACCCTTAAGTGCTCTAGACTTTTTTCTCTAATAGTGTGTGATTTCTCTCATGATGCCAGTTGCACGATTGATCAAAAGTGCAACCAACCAAAACATGTCGTTTGTTAGACTGCACATTTGCACACAGTAGCCTTAGGAGATATTAGTGTTGCAGTAATAAAAACTGATTATTAATTGTGCTAACCTAAGTTCCCTCCAGAAATATTACCTTATAATGGTAAGAGCAGCTTATTTATGTTGGACTGATGGATTCACTATTATAACAAAGTAGACAAACTTCACTGTCTAGTTTTACGTCGCTCTTTTATTTGTAGCTAAGTAAGACATTACGGAAATGAATACAGCCCTATAATCATCACTACAGCCGGATTGCCTCCGGATCCCTGCTCAGGATAATACGGTTACTGAAATAAATGAATGTTTCTTATTAGTACAGGTTGCTCCCAACATGTAAAATACAGGCTAGCAATGAACACCAGCAAGAGAAGCAGATGTGTCTTGCTTACCTGTGTTCCTGCATGCAGTGTGCAGTGTGTATCATGACAGTCGCTTCCGTGTGTGCGTGGTCACGTGACACCAGGCATCTGTATAACTGTGTTTAATGCTGTGTTATTTGGGTGCTGTTGGAGTTGACCCATAAAGCCAGGCAGATGTTTCAAAACAACTGAGAATCCTTACTGACAGTGAATACATGGTTTCCTGGGTTTATAAGAAACAATACTCAAACGACCCTAAGCACGAATGTATACATGCTTTGCACAAATAGACTTGTAATGCCTGCACTTATTTTAGTGCTCTGTAACAATTCACAATCTGACCCAATGTACAAATAATTACATATAATTATGTGACAAATTAAAAGAAAAACAATTATGGTACTTATTCTGCAGCATTTTACTCACGTACAGTCTTTTGGCTCCACTTGTCCTCTGTATTCAAACTGTGAAGCGTGCTCCCTCTACTGGGCTGTGAAGGAATTGCAGGAAGCTCGGGTAAAGGGATGAGCTGGAAATGACTAAAAATAAATGACATATTTTACTTAACTGTATCACACTTGCACACACGTTTTTACCTATTTTTGTTCAAAAATGCTATCATTTAAGCTGCAGATGAGCCAATCCACGAGTGAGTCTGTATGATAGACAGCCCCGCCCTTTCCAGTCAGAGCAGTCGAGTTCAATTATTTAGATACTGTTTTTACACTGTTTACTACTGCTGACTAGATCCAAACACTTAAAACTCTTAAACGGTGTTCTAAACATATGTAAAGTATGAATTTCATAAAATATGAAATGATACCGTCAAGGACAATTAAGGGATTTTATTTTTTAGCCCAATTCATATCAACAACCAATACACCAAAGGCTCCCAGTTCTGGTCCCTGAGTATCCGGTCTCCTGCATATTTCTCCAGACACACCTGACTCATCAGCTGATTAACAGCTCTTCCTTAGTTGAAGTGTTGATGTTTGTGAAAGCAGGGAAAACACTACAATGGGCAAGGCCGAACACTTCAAGACCAAAATTGGAAGCCAGTGCAGTACACCACATAGTTTAAAAATATTTCTATTAATGTAATGTCTTATCTGTAATATTCTAAGGTGGAACAACAACAAATAAGGACACTTCACTCCCGTGTGTGGGTGACGATTAAAGTAGTTACACCATCATGCCATTAATTTTTCTTCTTCTTCTTCTTCTTCTTCTTCTTCTTCTTCTTCTTCTTCTTCTTCTTCTTCTTCTTCTTCTTCTTTGCAGTTTCTTCCATTCATTAACATATAAAAGTTTTGTTATTTACTTTCAGTAAGAGATTTAGCCTGGTCAGTCATGCAGTGGATCAGGATACTGGGGACACTGGGTATAAGGATGAAATGGGTATGTATTGCAGTTTTTATTGGTACAGACTGCCTTTCTATAGCTACACACATTTTCTACAGTAGCGCTGTAGACAAGACATGAAAACAGAGTTAAATACAAATGATATCTTTAAAAAGAGAGCTGCTAATGTTTTTCTGTCAGGCCTGTAGTACCTGAATATTATTATGGCCTAATTATTACCATCTCTTGTGTAATTCAATATAATGTCTAAGCTTACATCCGAACAGAAGTTAATCAAAGTGTGCCATCAAGGACATAATAATTCTTTAAACATGAAATTAAGAGGCTGCTAAATCAGAAATATGCAGGTGTCAAGTCTTTTTATTATAGTGTGGGCTGTTAGTCTTTACTTATAAAATGCATCACCTCTTCCAAAAAGCTAATTCCAATAAAATATACAATAATAGTAATGGAAAAAAAACAACAGAAAAAAAACAAACAAAATAAATTACACAAAAATGTGTAAGAGTAAAATCCTTGGATTAAAGATGTCTTGCTTTAAAAAATTATGATATGAGAACAAATATACTAAAACATGCAATAATGTTGTATTTATGGTTATTATGGTGTTCCTCCTGTCTTTATTTCCTTTCTTTGTACACTTTCTCTGCTTTCTCAGAGGGGAGGAGCTAAGAAATGAGGAAGGGAAGCAAGCAAAGGAAATGAGAAGGTGCAATTTACAGAATGAGAAGCACCCTTTTTTTTTGTTATGCTAATCTGAATGTGTTTTCCTCTACAGCACTCGAAAAAACTGTCCATCAGGTCTGTGTGCTTCCCTCCTGTCATCCACAACACACCTAACAATAGCAGAATTATCTGAAACCTTCTCCATGTGACAGATGTTCAGGTTGTACAAAGAAGTACCAGGACTGAACAAGAAGGACAAAAGTAAATCCTAAAGCTATCTGTTTAGACCATCGACCATATGTGATTCAGACACATTCGGATTACATGTAATGCTTCTAGTGCCTATAGGCAATACACTGTCTGTGAGAGTGTTTATACTAAATAAATATAATATTTTTGATGACTCAGGAGGACTGAACCCTGAACCTGAACTGTGAGACTACCAACTGCACATCGGTGCCTTTAAAATGATAATATGATACATATATAAAAACTTGCCATATAATAATAAAGTCAGGTAAATTGAGCCATTAGGTAAAATGAACCGAAATGATTGGAGCGTTAAAGCTCTTTAGAAATTTCTCTGCCAAGTGCTGCAGCTAATTTCATGCTGTCGCTACTTTCATACCAGATGATTTAATTGATGTAACTTTGATAACACACGCTCAGCATTGTCTTTTTCTGGAGGTAGAAAACTACATGGTATGCATCCTGACATTCAAAATCTGCACATGAAAAATAAAAAAAACGACAATCATAAGAACATTTCATCTATCCATCTATCAATGATCCATATCTTTAAGACCTCTATAACACAGAATGCAGTCATCTGAGAAATCTAACACCCTCTTGCAGTTATTCAGAGGCTTGTGCTCACATGCACTCACACTCACACATATAAACACAAATTGTTTCACTTAACCGCTCATCCACTGATCTGCACACTGATTTCAAGGTTACAAATGAAGGATGCAGCATATAAAAGTTCAGTAGAGCTACTGACCAACTTTTGAGCTATCTCACATATATACGGAATATTTCAAATGTCTTGTATTTACTGTAACTTTACATTTTAATGTACTGTTGAATTTGTTGAATTTCTATTCTCTTTGTTTATGTGCTAATATAACTCTGTTTTAACTGTAACACACCCTCACACAGCTTTTTCAAAGTTTTTTTCCACATCTTTTTCTCGTAATGCTAATTTTGACTAAAGCTGAGGTACAGCACAGAAGGTGTTTTGCTTTGTTCAGAGTGACGGTTTTGTCACTAGCCAACTTTAGCTGAACAGGTGGCCATTTTACCTGAGTGGAGTGGGATATATGACACTTAAATAGCTGTAGGGCTTAAGAGCTCATTTTTCACCACATCTTCTTTAAACAGAATTATCAAGGAGATCCAATTTAGAAATACAGCACACAAATGAAAATCATGCCCCATGTCCATAGCTGTTTTTATTGGCATTCCACCAAATCTCTCTCTCTCTCTCTCTCTCTCTCTCTCTCTCCTCTATTGGCATGACAAATTGTTAATTTGTATTGCCAAAGCAATTAACATAGGAGAAATGCATACAAAAACAGGAGAAATAAAATAATAGTTAAATAATGACTAGTGCACATAATGTACATAAATGAAGGATAATTATATATTCTATATACAAAATAATTGAAAAAAGAAAGATAAAATGATTGTTAACAAGTCATATTTCAGAAAAAAATAAAACAATAATAAAGAGCAATTATAACAATCTCTCTCTCTCTCTCTCTCTCTCTCTCTCTCTCTCTCTCCTCTCTCTCTCTCTCTCTCTCTCTCTCTCTCTCTCTCTCTCTCTCTCTCTCTCTCTCTCTCTCTCTCTCTCTCTCTCTCTCTCTCTCTCTCTCTCTCTCTCTCTCTCTCTCTGTGAGTGAGTGGTGTGTATATTTTACAGCAAGGCCTCCCAGATAGTGACAAAGAGGTCAAAGTGAGACAAACAGTAAACAAGAGGGCAAAGTTCCTGTTTGTGTGACAAGTGTAAGAGAACCTTTGAAGAAACCAATGATCCCAGCTGTCACTATAATACCACAGCATCAGAGCACTTGACATGTGTGTGTGGGGGCATGCACGCATGTATTTGTGTGAGTGTTAAAGACAGCTATTCAGGTCACCAGGAGGTCTATTGTGTTGAAGATCACCCACACCTCTTGCCTCAGTCCAGTAT
Organism: Hemibagrus guttatus; assembly: GCA_033459395.1. Lineage (NCBI taxonomy): Eukaryota > Metazoa > Chordata > Actinopteri > Siluriformes > Bagridae > Hemibagrus > Hemibagrus guttatus. The sequence goes on from JAUCMX010000001.1 coordinate 19,477,757, forward strand.
CCTTGTTTCCTCCTGCCAACCTGACACTTGCCTTGCTTCCAGTTAGCGCTTTGTTCTAACTGCAGTGTGAAATTCCAGCCAAGCTGTGTACGCAAAAGTGCGCATATGAATGTGTACTGTCACGTTTACTGCACTGTTTTACCAGTACATGTTAGACACTAAATTTACAATTGAAAGTCACAGCAATCCAAGAGCAATGTAATATTTATCCCATGTTGTTCAAACACTCTAAACTGGTAGTTCAGTTCTAAGATAAAAGAAATTAACTGTGCTACTCTAGGAGCATTTAAAAAAGGTAGCTAACATTAGAGAATGTCGGCAATGAAACTCAGATAGCTATCTAACATTAGAAAAAAAATTCCAATTAAAATACTAGCTAGCTAACATTATACATATCTCTAAACCTATCAAAAATATATAGTTATGTATCAAGCTAACATTAGAGGAAAACCCCAAATAAAGCTAATTAGATATTGCTTGAATAAATCCAAAGGAAGTCCTCAAAGGAAATCCAAGAGCAAAGCTAGTGCAGAAATGTGAATAGGAATTCTACAGGATGTACAAACAAGACAACTGGCAAACGTGTGGATACTCATTAAAGTACATTTGTGTAAACAGCACTGTCTGTGTGTTTGTGTGTGTGTGTGTGAGCATTATTAATTGTACAGTGTCAACTTATGCACCTCCAGTGTCCTGGGTTCGAGTCTTGCTCCCGCTCACTGTGTGTGGAGTTTGCATGTTCTCCCCATGCTTGGTGGGTTTCCTCCAGGTGCTCCAGTTTCCACCCACAGTCCAAAGACATGCTTCTAGGCTGATTGGAGTCTCTAAATTGCACATAGTGTGTGATTGCTTGAGTGAATGACAGAGTGTGTGTGTGCCCTGCGATGGGTTGGCACTCAGTCCAGGGTGTATCCTGCCTTGATGCCCGATGACGCCTGAGATAGGCACAGGCTCCCCATGACTCGAGAATAGATCGCATAAGCGGTACAGACAATGGAATGGAACTTATGCAGTTTTACATCGTTCTGCTCGTCCCCACTTGTGAAAGTTCAATCTTTGATTCATTTATTGTGATATCTGAAATGATAATGGCCCAAGATATTAAAGTATTGCAATAATGATGAGAGACAGCTGCATTCCAGATGTAGATTCCACATTCAGATTCATTCTAGCATGTCTCACTATCCATATGAGAAGCTTCCATAAAGAACTTGTCATAATGATTCTTCTTCTTCTTTTGGCTTTTCCCTTCAGGGGTCGCCACAGCGAATCATCTCTCTCCACCTATCCCTATCTTCTGCATCCTCAACACTTGCACCCACTAGCTTCATATCCTCATTAATTCCATCCATATACCTCCTCTTTGGCCTTCCTCTTTGCCTCCTGCCTGGCAGCCCCATGTCCAACATTCTCCTACCAATATACTCACTCGTCCTTCTCTGAACATGTCCAAACCAACTTAATCTGGCCTCCCTAACTTTGTCCCCCAAACGTCCAACATGAGCTGTCCCTCTGATGTAATCATTCCTAATCCTGTCCAATCTTGTCACTCCCAAAGAAAACCTCAACATCTTCAGCTCTGCTACCTCTAGCTCTGACTCCTGTCTCTTCCTCAGTGACACTGTCTCTAAACCATACAGCATGGCCGGTCTCACCACTGTCCTGTACACCTTCCCCTTGATTCTCGCTGATATTTTCCTATCACACAGAACTCCCGACACCTTTCTCCACCCATTCCAACCTGCCTGCACTCGCTTCTTTACCTCTTTCCCACACTCTCCATTACTCTGGACTGTTGACCCCAAGTACTTAAACTCCTGTACCTTCTTCACCTCTTCACCCTGTAACCTTACTGTTCCACTTCCCTCCCTTTCATTCACACACATGTACTCAGTCTTACTACGACTGACCTTCATTCCTCTTCTCTCCAGCGCAAACCTCCACCTCTCCAGGTTTTCCTCCACCTGCTCCCTGCTCTCACTACAGATCACAATGTCATTTGCAAACATCATTGTCCAAGGAGACTCCTGTCTGACCTCCTCTGACAACTGGTCCATCACTATAGCAAACAGGAAGGGGCTCAGAGCCGATCCCTGATGCAGTCCCACCTCCACATTGAACTCCTCTGTCTGACCTACAGCACACCTCACCACTGTCCTGCTCCTCTCATACATGTCCTGCACCACTCTGACATACTTCTCTGCTACTCCTGACTTCCTCATACAGTACCACAGCTCTTCTCTTGGCACCCTGTCATATGCTTTCTCCAAGTCTACAAACACACAGTGCAACTCCCTCTGCCTATCCCTATACTTCTCCATCAAAATTCTCAGAGCAAAAATTGCATCTGTTGTGCTCTTTCTGGGCATGAAGCCATACTGCTGCTCACAAATTTCCACTACCTTCCTTAACCTAGCTTCCACTACTCTTTCCCATACCTTCATTGTATGGCTCATCAACTTTACCCCCTATAGTTACTGCAACTCTGCACATCACCCTTATTCTTAAAGATCGGCACTAACACACTTCTTCTCCATTCCTCAGGCATCCTCTCACTCTCTAAAACCCTGTTGAACAAACTAGCTAAAAATTCCACTGCTGCCTCTCCCAGACACTTCCAGACCTCCACCGGGATGTCATCAGGAGCAACTGTCTTCCCACTTTTCATCCTCTTCAAAGCCTTCCTGACTTCATCCTTTCTAATCTTATCTACTTCTGTTCCACAGAGTTCACCCCTTCTACTCTTTTTTCCCTCTCATTTTCCTCATTCATCAGCTCCTCAAAGTATTCCTTCCATCTCCTCTGTACACTCTCCTCACTTGTGAGCACCCTGCCATCTCTATCCTTAATAACTCTAACTTGCTGCACATCCTTCCCATCTCGATCCCTCTGCCTAGCTAACCTGTACAAGTCCTTCTCTCCTTCTCTAGTGTCTAACCTAGTGTACAACTCGTCATATGCCTTCTGCTTGGCCTTAGACACCTCCCTCTTCACTCTGCACTGTAACTCCTTGTATTCCTGTCTATTCTCTTCAGTCCTGTCCATGTCCCACTTCTTCTTGGCTAACCTCTTCCTCTGGATACTATCCTGAACTTCCTCATTCCACCTTATCTAAGTCTCCTTATCTTCTTTCCTCCTTCCAGATGACACACCCAGCACCTTTCTCCCTGTCTCCCTGATTACTTCTGCTGTAGTTTCCCAGTCATCTGGCAGCACTACCTGACCACCCAGAGCCTGCCTCAACTTCTGTCTAAATTCCTCACAACATTCCTCCTTTTTCAGCTTCCACCACTTGGTTTTCTTCTCTATCTCTATCTTTGACCTCTTCTTCTTACAGACCATCAAAGTCATCCTACACACCACCATCCTATGCTGTCTAGCTACACTCTCTCCCACTACCACTTTACAGTCACTAATCTCTTTCAGATTGCCTCTTCTACATAGGATGTAGTCTACCTGTGTTCTCCTACCTCCACTCTTGTAAGTCACTCTATGCTCCTCCCTCTTCTGAAAATAAGTGTTAACCACACCCATGTCCATCCTCTTAGCAAAGTCCACTACCATCTGTCCTTCTAGGTTCCTTTCCTTAACTCCAAACTTGCCCATCACCTCCTCATCACCTGTGTTCCCCTCGCCAACATGTCCATTAAAATCTGCTCCTATCACCACTCTCTCACCCGTGGAAATACTCTCCATCACCTCATCTAATTCACTCCAGAGTCTCTCTCTTTCTCCTCTAACTCACAACCTACCTGTGGGGCATAACCACTAACAACATTCAAGATCACCCCTTCAATCTCTAACTTCAGACTCATCACCCTGTCTGACACTCTCTTCACCTCCAGAACATTCCTCACAAACTCCTCCTTCAGGACCACACCTACACCATTTCTCTTACTATCCACACCATAATAAAACAGCTTGAATCCTGCTCCGATACTACGAGCCTTGCTACCCTTCCACCTGGTCTCCTGTACACACAGTATATCCACCTTCCTTCTCTCCATCATATCAGCCAGCTCTCTACCTTTCCCTGTCATAGTACCAACATTCAGAGTTCCTATTCTCAGTCCTACACTCTTACCTTTCCTCTTCTCTCTCTGTCTGTGCACTCTCCTCCCTCCTCTACTTCTTCGACCAACAGTAGCCCAATTTCCACCGGCGCCCTGTAGGTCAACGGCGCCGATGGCGGTCGTTGTTAACTCGGGCCTCGACCGATCCGGTATGAAATTCGTACTGACGATTCACATGGTTAAATTTGGCAATGTTTTACGCCGGATGCCCTTCCTGACGCAACCCTCTCTATTTATCCGGGCTTGGGACCGGCACAGAAGTCACTGGACTGTGACCCCCATGGCTAGATTAACTTGTCATAATGATTAATACAGCTAATTCATGCTGTTTCTAAATCGAAAAATCTAACCAAAACCTTACCACAAAAAGTAGTAACCAAAAGAAATACTGCATTTAAAAACAAACAAACAAGCTGTTTTCTTCATGATGACTAACTACATTTTTAACGAGGTCAGAACTGTCAGAAATTCCTATTCTTGAGGGGGACAAAAACAATACCTCCAGCACACACACACACACACACACACACACACACACACACACACACACACACACACAAAGGGACTATAATTCCTATCTTAATTCTGCACTTCATTGGTAAAGTTTCATTTCAAATGCAGATTTCCAGAGTACAAAGCCATCACATCAAACATTGATCACTTGTCCAGTGACAGGTGTATTTAATAATATTTGCATATACATACTGATACTACTGCTAGTAATTTAAGAGTGCTTGCATTACCATATTGATACTACTGCTACTAATATTTTAGATTGTGATTCTACTGTAAAAATACATCAACACCTCTCGCTGTTGACATTTGGTCTCAAACTTATAGCACAGACCTTGAGAGTAATTTTGTTAACTATGGAGTGAAAAATGTGTTAACAACCCTCCATATGTCTATAACACATCTCATGCCACCACCCCAGAGTTCAGTGGTGTGTCGCGACTGTTAACAAAGCATTTGAGGAGCAGACACACTCGAGGCTGTACACAAAAGAATGCTGCCTCTGGGTTACTCTGTTGAGCTGAGATCTTCTGGAAAGGAGAGACAAGTGGGAGGCAGGAGGGGTGGGTGAGAAAAATGACCTCGCCATGTTGGTTCTGTGACCCCTTAAGCCTGAGCCCAGCCTCCTGGCGCGAACGCTTTTATAAGGGTGGATGTGTGGCACAGGGTGCCGCAGAGGGGGAGAAAGAAGAAAAGAAGCAGGCTACGCTGTGAAGAATAGTGGGAGTGAGGTGAAAACCGCAGGCTCCTGCTTCACACATGGCCCTTGAGTGAAAAGGAGACCTTCTCATTGTGAGTGTGTCTCAATGGTTATGGCACCTCATTTGCTGAAGAAAAACACCCTTCGTAACACGAGTGCTTTGCCCCTACAAACCAAACAAACCAAAGTCATTAATCATCCTCTTTACCTCTGTGATACCAAGATATGAAAATAACTTTGAAAATTTCAATGAAAACGAAAAATAGAAAATTCTTACATGTTGGATTTTTGACCCTCATGTAAAGGCTTGTGTATGAAGTGTTACTTCACTCAGGTCCAATCCACATGTGAACGTCTGCTGAGCTTGCCTCAAATTACTGGGGAGATCTTTCATTCAGCTCCTGTCTAATGAATATTCATAGTGCTAGCACAATGCAGGCAGCTTCCTAAGCTCTTGAGAAGAAGTCAGCTCTCTTTGACGTTTGGGTCACGGGACTCTTGACAGACTGCTGCACAAAAAAACCTGACTGCAGAATTCCTCTGTGTTGCCCAGCGACGCCATTGTGTGACGTATTTCTGTGTCTACATATTCATAGCTTTTGAAGTCATTAGTGGTGATTCATTCATGATGGCACTCCCACTCGACCCCTTCCACTTTTATCGTGGGAATGCTGAAGGGGAGGCCATACATTTTCTATATGTTTAGTTAAGACAACCATAGATGAATAACCATATACGTATATGAATAAATCATATCTATCTATCTATCTATCTATCTATCTATCTATCTATCTATCTATCTATCTATCTATCTATCTATCTATCTATCATAACCACAAAGTACACCATGCATTTTTTTTTTTTTTGCATTATTGACAATAGAATTCAGAGCTGATCACTTAAAATTTGTGAAGGTGCAGTTTCATTAAATTCCTTGTTTACAAAAGTCTAGATAAGTGACATGACTGAAAGTCACATAAATCACATAAATGGGTGTATGCAGAATCAAAATGATGTTGACTCCAAAAATTATGAAGTAAGGAAAATGACATATACTATTTTTTATAAGGATATAAAATTGCCATAACTAATACATTACACATATTTATGATGCATATACAGTACACAAAAGATGACATAAGATTAATATAATAGCCAAAGAATTTCATTCAAATCATGTATGTATAAACATATAGATTTGTTTAAAATGTAAAAGATTGTTTAAAAGAAAGAAACACTGCATGTCTGCGGGTGAATGAGGATTTATGGATTAAATAGTGTTTTCAGAAAGCATCTTAATAAGAAATAGACTAACGTGGACTGGAAAGAATAGACCATTACTTAGGCCTACTACTGAGTATATAGAAATCTTTTTTCATTTTGTGTTCTATCCTTGTGTAGATTTGGAGATGCTGAATATGACTATCTTAATATGTAGAAATATTTTATTTATTGATTCATTTATCAAATTTTAAATATGCCCATGACGACAAAAGTACTGTAAATACCTCAAAATGTGTTCTAAATTACTAAATGTGCTATTGCTTAAAAATATTTTTTTGATTAAAAAAACACTTTCTCTAGAAGGTTTCAGAAATGTTTAGTGGATTTCAGACTATTGTTTTTAGTAGCAGCAAGAAAGTTTAGACAATTGGACTTTTGAAAATTGGTTTTTTTTTTTTTTTTGGACACATGACCAGAACATTAAATATGTGCTTATTGAACAACCCATTTCAGATTTATTACCCCTTTGCTGTTATAATAACCTCCACTCTTTTGGGGAGGTTTTCCACTAGATTTTGGAGTGTGGTTGTGGGGATTTGCTCAATCAGTCACAAGAGCATTAGTGAGGTCAGTTGAGAAGGCCTGGCTTATTCAGTGGGGTTGAGGTCAGGGCTCTGTGCAGGACACTAAAGTTCTTTCATTCTAGCCTTGGCAAACCATGTCTTCACAAGAGCAGTGTCATGCTGGAACAGGTGTAGGCATCTTAGTTCCAGTGATGGGAAATGATAATGTTAGAGCATATCATGACATCCTACAGAATTGTGTGTATTCCAACTTTGTGGAAACAGTTCGGGGGAAGAACCATATATGGGTGTGATGGTCAGGAGTCCACATACTTTTGCTTTGTGTATCTGTATTTACCTTATATTACGGAAATGTTAAAAGTATGTTAGCATGACAATTGGAATTTAGTCTAGGCTAAAATTGCAGTAATAAAATCGTATCGTTTATATCAGCTTGTAAAATAAACTTAAAAAACGCCGCCTTTCCCTTTCTGCCCAAGCTAAACAGTCTGTGTACATAAAGGTCTTTACTCATGTAAAAGAAATGAGCAAAGTTAAACATCGGAAACCAGGCAGCAAGCTCGCCCTAATGATGTGTCATTCGCCAACGAACCGGCTCTGTGAACCGCGTGATCTGGGGGAACGTTGAGAGCCGCTAGGCAAATATAAGAGGGTATGCAGATATAAACGTGAATGACAGCACAGTTTGCGAAGAATAATTTGACTGGTCAAACTTTTACCTTGGGGAGCCGAATGAATCGGCTCTTACTGGTGAGCTGAGCCAAATGATCTGACTCACTGACAAGATTCAGAATTCTCCTCTCTGGTTCAGTGCCGTTCGCCCACGCGCTCTGCACTGACTCCGCCCACCACTCCTTTTCGGACACTGAGGCGACATTCCAGTGGGCGGAGCTAACGTCATTCAATTTCTCATGAATGAGACTCGCGGCCGCAGTATGGAAAAGTTGTGCGCGCCTGTCGGACACACCGCCGAGCGACTATAGCAAATGTTCAGATAAAAAAAAAACGAAACAGAAAAGAAACTAAAAAAATGGATTACCAATTTCGCTCGTTTTTCTCTTATTTATTTATTAACAGCATATTTATTCTAATCCACGCAAAGGAACGTAAGTAGTCTACACTTCCTTTTAAAAGTCTTTCAGTTTTTTTTTAAATGTACATTTAAAGTCATTCATGTGTAGTCTTACTTGTAAAATACTTTATAACATATTCTACATAACCCTATTATTTTATTTACATTGTAGTTGAAATATGATTTTAATCACGTGAAATGTGTTTTTTTTTTTTTGGTTTGAAACGTTTAATTGGCGATATTTACTCCTTGAATGTCAATTCCACAGTATCATCACTGGTCATATATTATTTTATATGACATATTTATTTAAAAGTACAGTTATTACCATACATCACATGAAACTGATAAAATTCAATAACCAAAGTAGTTTATGTCTTTTCTTATTTGAATTTATTTCATAATCTTTTTAACACATACAATCATATATGTTCTTTTAGACATTCTGCTAGATATGAAGGCATCTGGAGGAGAACTTGGCTGGTTGACTTCACCAAACGAAGAAGGGGTGAGTAAGCCTAGGCTTATCGAAAAACTTCACATTTTCAAGTTGTTTTATCTATGAGTCAAAGACACCACTTCCCGGTTGTTCATATTGAATATAGTATATAATATGGCTGTTCTATGTCTTATATTCTTCTGTCCTATTTGTTTTATGTCTTATATATATAAAACACATGCAATAACTTATCATATATTTTTCCTGAACAGTTTTCCATATTACTTTAACACTCATGTTAAAATGATATGAGTCACATTTCTTGTTTAGTAATGTGAACAGTTTTATGGCTGTAAAGATCCTATGAACACATTTATACAGTAGGAACAGAAAGATACCAAAGCCACGGGTTAGAGGGAGTGTACAGTCCTCTATCTTTAGTCATGCAGTTTCCTTTCTGAGGAACTGGAGGAAATGGAGACATGGTCAGGGGCAGCGGTGAGCTGTTAGACTTCCGTGAGCTATTGGGATTAAAAGAGTCGTCTGTAGAGTCCTTCTGTGGCTCCAGGGCCTCATGAGAGATTTACACACCAAATTTGTTCTCTTAAACTTACAGAGCCTTGGAGATGACTGTATAGGTTTGAGGGCAAGTTCAAGGCATTCACACTCTCAGGGTGGGGGGGTTTAATTACTCCTTTGCACAGACTAGTCCTGTCATTTTCTTGTTCTGATGTTGGAGGCCTTGCCTGGGATCTCTGAGCTCTTGAGCCGCTGTGTCCACACAAGGCCTTTGAGGTTTGCATGCCTGGCCTGATCTGCTGTTCAAGTGTTTTTGGGGGAGCTGAGGGAAGTGGAAGGTTTATAACAGGGATAACAAAAAAACAGTGTTTAACTGATACATTTCATTAAGGGCGGTCTGTATTTCCTTTATTTGATACACCTTTATTAGGGCTTGAACAGATATGCCTAGACATGCAAATCCCACACCCACATGTCTGTTACAAAATGCAATGTGCAACATCGTGAGAAAAGACTAAATGTATCAAAATTGTAGACAACGGTCTTTATTCTACAGAAAAATATTTGCAATATTGCAAATGATGAAATATATAAAATGACTAAACAAAATATGTAATTATCATTTGCTCTATTGTCTTCATACTTACATTTTAGAATATAATACAATATAATGTATCTATAATTAATATTATTAAACTATGTATTAATTAAAAAAATTTTCCATTTCCCTTGTCCTTTCTCTTTGTTCCTCAGTGGGAAATTGTCCAGACAGTGGTGAATGGCTCCCTCCTTTACACGTACAGTGTGTGTAATGTGGCCACTGATACTGAACAGGACAATTGGCTTCGTACCACCTTCATCCAGCGTCCTCATGAAGCCTCTCGTGCCTCTGTTGAGCTGCGTTTCGTTGTCCGTGACTGCAACACTTTTGACGGCACGTCCCCTTCTTGCCGTGAGACCTTCAGCCTTCACCTGTATGAAACGGACATGGACGTGGGTACCAGTTTCCGGAAAGGTCAGTTTCGTAAGATCACCACAGTGGCTCCAGATGAAGTGACAGCAAACAGAGGTGGTGGACGAGCTTCACTGAGGGTGAACGTGGAAACACGGAGCATCGGACCACTATCTAAGCAAGGCTTCTATCTGGCTTTTCAAGACATGGGTGCCTGTGTGGCTCTGTTAGGTGTGAGGGTGTTTTATACTACCTGTCCATCCATTCAGCGTAACCTGGCAACTTTTCCTGAGTGTGTGACTGCAACAGCTCTAACAGAGGTGAAGGGATCATGTGTGAAGAACGCAGTCACCGTCGGCCAGGCACCACCACGCATGTACTGCACTGCTGAAGGAGAGTGGGTCGTTCCTGTCGGGCAGTGCTACTGCAGAGCTGGCTATCACGCTGTGGGACAGACATGCCAAGGTAAGCTGGTTATAATGGTGCAGTGTGTGGGGTCATGTTGGAATACTGTTTTAAAGTGGGAGAAATACCACACTTTCTTTTTTTATTTTTGTTGAGAAAGCACTGCAGTTTAAGGCTGACTTTTATCTTGGGCCACTGAATCCCCTTAAATCAAGGTTGAGTTCTAATTAAAAAAACCTTGTAAAGCAGTCAGTGGGTTGATGGTTGAGGAACAACTGCAGGGCTTTGTGGGTGGGCTGTCAGCGTGTGTTTCTGAGTAAGTGTGTGTGCTAAGATGCCTTAGTGTGTCGTGCTGTTACCGTAGAGCTGTCTAACAAGTTGCTTGTGAGCACACTGGAGACAGAGAACATGACTTCAGTGTAAAGGAATGTCCACACCCTTTCACCTGCTTGCATTTTATTTCAGATGTGTGAGAGTTTATTGGTTTAGGAAGGAAGCTTAAAGATACCGGGTTACCAGTGAGGAAGTGTGTGTGTGTGTGTGTGTGTAAAGACAATAATTGTAGATTCCGATCATACAAGAAAATGAACAGAATTCTAAATATTGTCTAGCGTGATATATAAAAAAAAGAAAAAATGGCAAAAGGTGCTAAATCTGCTCATTCTTTTTCATTTGAGATCTTGTTGTAATACAGTGAATAACCTGAGTCAATTTTAGACTCACATGATAGAAGGATTTAGGAATTTGGGGGGATTTTTTTTCCAGGCGTTTCTCTGGTGTGAATTGTCATGTCATCCGGCAGCTGATATGACTCAGTGGAAAGGTCTTGCATTACCTGAATACTACCTTGTTTCTGTATATGTGTTTCTATGACTACACTTTACCACAGATTACAGGGAAGGCTTGGCTACACACCCTTGCTACACTGACTCAGTTATCATGTAATTGATGGCTTCAGGTCTCTGGATGGCTTTTGTAGTGGTGAGAAATATAGGTTTAGTTCATGGTGTTGAAACGTAGGTTTTCTCATGCTGACTAACTGTAAGCCTAAATCCTATAAAAGATAAAGGAGGGATTGTTAAGTCAGCTTCTTAAAGCTTTTGCCTGCTCATCAAAAGCAAAACCTCATTTTCCATGTTTTAATTGTTGTATGTGTCTTTTTTTTTTTGTTTCCAAATTTGTTAGGCATTAAGATAATTTCTCTACACTTGCAAACAATAAAAAGTCGTACAAATCTCTTGACTACTTGGAATACACACAAAGTGAAGTTATTATCCTAACATGCAGTAACTGTGTATTGAAATAAAAAGGAAGGGCAAACCTCAGGAAGGAATGTTCTAGAGACCCGGACTTCTGGTGCATTAACATGATCCATCAGGCTGCACCTGAAACGGACACAGGTTTCATCAGGGATTGGGAGGATTTACTGGTATGCAGGTCTGTGGAAAAAGAGTAGATTCCGAAACTTCTGACATTCCGCTGTTTCCAGGAGATGCTCCAAATGTTTTTTTGCCCATCGTATGTCGATGGTTGAATCAGGAGGCCTGGGGGAGGAATGTGATTATGAGAGGGGCATCTTGTTATTATTGTATGATAGCACAAGTCAGGAAGACTTCACACATTTTTCTTTTTTTTTTTTTAACACTTCTGCAGTTTGTAAATTGAATCACCTATTGTTGCATTAATTTCTTATGTGACTCACTTAACACTTTATGGTTTACAGCATTCAAATTGTTAAACGGCTGTGAAGATTAAAGTTAACTGGGTCAGCTGAACTACCCTTGAACAGAAGGCCTTCAGGCTTTCAGTGAAAGAGAAGGTGCTTACATCTAAACAACTATAGAGACAATAATGTTGCTGGTGACATTGTTCTCATTGGAGTTTTACGAGCGGCTCTTTGTGTGCGACTTCTGTTCTTCCAGGCTTATCGCCACCTGCCAGTCTTCATCAGGCCATCCTGTGATTGGATGACAGGCTGGAATGGGGAGTGGTGACTGATTAGTAGGTTTACAGTGAAACCGAGTAGGGGAATTCTGGTGGTCACGTGGCTGTTTAATGTTTCTATTTCCCAGAGATCAGAGAGTATTTAGGTCATCAGGTTTTTTAGGGAAGATAGCATTTCATTGATTTATGATGGAACGTCCGGCTCCCTCCCTGCTTCATTATAATGACTTGTTTATAACGCTGATAAGGCTCCATAAACAACGACATCAAGAGATTAGGAGAGATTAATGTAAAGAGTAGCAATAGGTGTGTCTCCAGCTTGTTCTAATGAGATATACATTATGCTAAGATAATGTTAGTAGGTTAGAAAAATAGATCATTGCCATGTCGTCCAAGACCAGTAATTTGTTTGAAAATGGACTTTTCCAGAACAATGGTGATTTTTTAACTGTTGACTATTCCGCCCACATGATGCTGACTAGACTTTTTGTGTGGTGTGCTGCAATAAAATGACTTCAGAGGCTAAATCTGTACAATTGCTCAGCCTTATCTTATTATCAGTCTTCCGTTCATGAATCAAACTGCTAGGAGATAACACAACAACAACAACAAATACATTTTGTGTTACAACACATTTTTCCAGTCATTTTTCCACACTCTTCCTACACAGTGTCACTGATGTTCATCAGAGCTGTAGCCACCCACAATAGAGTCAGAGCAAATACATTCCTGCTGTAGCCAAAGCTCACACGTTCTGCATGAGTTTCTGGCTGTGACATTACGAGTAATCCATCTACATATTTGCAAAGCTGAGTGCACACTTGTTGACTTTGTAACTTCCAAGAACTTTTGGAAGCGAATTCTTTGTTCTACAGTGCTGGACAAGCAGCATTAAATCAGTTTAACTTGTGCTATGATCAGATAGATAGCTTTCATTTTAAACTCAAAGCCTCTCTCTCAGAACAGATACGGATGTTAGGGATGAAGAATGGAGTGGGAGTTTTTCCGCTCACTCCCAACTTCAAACAGCATGGAAAGGGAGGCTGCTTTTCTTATGCGAACATCTCTTCCACTCGCCCCTTCCCCCTTCCACTATTCATACTCTCTTCAATGCAAACACACAGCAAATACACAAACCCCCACAAAAATCCCCTTGAGAGAACTGCTGTCAGCAATCCTTAAGAGCAAGTCCCCATTCACACACACGTACGCATACACCACCTACTGCTCGTCAAACTCCAACTCTTTTGCTTAAAGCACAAGCTGAAAGACTGACCCCTGGGAGGTCACACACTCATTCAGAAGAACCCCCACCACCATCACCACCCATCCTCAGAAACTTTTTTTTTTTGCAACCTTATGAGTTTCTCATGGTCATTAAATGTACATATATCACCACTGATCACCTCTTAGTACTGCTCATGTGCTTCCGAATAACCCCTACATCCCCTTTGCTGGTGATTGTTAGTGTTGCGTTCCTTCTTTTCTGGATTCCTGTACTCTGCACTAGCATGTTCTCATCCCTTGACACAGGAAGGAAAGGAGGAGAGGATGAAGCCTATACAAACTCACAATTCCCGCATCCTGTTTTGTCCAACTAACATCCACACAGAGCTCTATAGCTCACCTGCAGGGCTTTAAACCTTTCTGTTGGCATTCTTTTATTTAGCACTTAATCCTGCCTGTAACTGCTTCGCTTTTGTTAGAGTTAGAATCACCACAGGTCTGTTGTCTTGACAAGTATATGCTGTGAGGATTTGTCGTCATTGACGGATTCATCCTGCCAGTAGCTTAGATGGTGTGAATCCTTTTGCCCTATTGTTTCCATCGAAAGGGGAGAGGGGATAACAGCGGACTCCTGCAGCTCTATCACTTAAATAGATGTTTAGTCTGATGAAACTTAACTAAGACCCTTCATTAACCAATTCCACTCTTGCATACCATGTGACAAGGTAGAGAGAAGATTCAATAATTAAAATGGGAAAAGCCATGCTAATTGGCAAATATGTAGTATGGGAAAGCTGTATATGAGATAATATTGTTTTGGTAGATTTATGTTCACAGCTTCTTGTCTAGCTGAACGACATGTTTCAAAACCCGCCTTTCCTGTCTTTTTTTTAGCATGTGATGGAGGCTATTACAAGAGCTCAGATTCCAGCCAGCCATGTGAAGTCTGTCCAGCAAACACACAGCACTCAGGCCCTGGTGCACTTCAGTGTCCCTGCTTGGAGGGATTTTTCCGAGCAGACACAGACCCCAGTTCTTCTCCATGTTCTAGTGAGTGTTTCTGGCTGCAGGGCTTGAGTTTACACTTCCTATTCTCTTTTTGCTCATAATATTGTTTTTTTTTTATTTTTTATATATAGACAGCTTTCAGTTCTTCACTCTTGCAATTTGTCACTCCCTCAGGTCCACCTACTCCACCAGAAGATCTCTTGTCCACTCCTCGCCTGACAACAGGGAGCATACAGCTGACCTGGAGACCTCCATCTAATACAGGTGGCAGGACTGACATCGTATACAATGTGGTGTGTGAGCGTTGTAATGGTGCCACATGTGCACCATGTGGAGGGAGGGTGCACTATGAGCCTACACATACATCTCTACGAGAGCCAGAGGTTACAGTCAGTGAGCTGGAGCCTCACATCAACTACACATTCAAAGTGGAAGCATTGAATGGAGTGTCCCGTTTGAGCCCTCAAAAATCAATTGCCAGCATCACCACTATTCTACACTTCACAGGTATGAACGTCAGCTCATAGCATTTTAAGTACAAGTAGGTCTTTGTGTATTAATAAAATTAAACAATAAGATGTTAACAAGAGAAATGTTTTAAAACTTATTTATGCCTTTCTCATTACAGAGCCTCCTAAGGTAACATTCCTCCGAGTAGACGATCGTACACCTAGTAGTCTTTCTCTGTCCTGGGCTGTGGACCAGCACACAACTTTCCATCATTCTCCTCACTATGAGCTTATGTACCGCATTAAGGTATGTAGATAAATCACATTGTTTGATTGCAAAAGTCTGTTTGCTTCTTGTTTCACATGGGTTTACGATGTCTCTTTTCATAAAGGACAATAAGGGAGTGCAGGATGTCACCACATACAATGTTCTGAGGTTGGACAAGAACTCCATTGAGATTAATGACCTCTTACCTGGCACTAAGTATGTGTTCCGTGTTCAGACTTTAACACCAGAGGGCCATCCTAACAGCCAGAGTGCAGAACACGAATTTGAGACCCTGCCCATGGGTAAGTGTGTGAATGTGTGTGGGTGTATTTGTGTGTGTGCTTGTGTGTGTGTGTGTGTGTGTGTGTGTGTGTGTGTGTGTGTGTGTGCTTGTTGATTTGCGTAGAGAAGTAGAGAATTGCGTGTAAACAGATGCTTTCTATCTGTCCAACAGCTGAGTCGCACACACAGGGCAGTTCCATGATTGTCATGGGAGCCATTGCTGGAGGCGGAGCTATGTTGCTTATCGTGGTGGTCATTTTACTTCTACACAAAAGGTTAGAGAAGTCTTCATGCTTTCTTCCTTTTTCCTCCTCCTCGCTATGTTCTTATCATATTTCCTCCTCAAAGCCAGCCTCACCCTCTCCACCCTGTGATCTGTTTACATTCAAAGCACAGTATGAAAACATAAAGCTGGTCTCATTACAGTACATGTTTGAAAGCACCAATGTGTAAATATAATTTTGACTTTGCCCTTTCTCTTATCAGGAGGCTTAATTCTCGCATCCGGCAGAGAACAGGGGGCAATTACTTTTCCTGTCCAGGTATGACATATGATATATGATATTCTTATATATATATATATATATATATATATATATATATATATATATATATATATATATATATATATATATATATAATATATATATATATATAGATAGATAGATAGATAGATAGATAGATAGATATAGATAGATAGACATTTTTTAGGCTACAGTTTACCACATCATATATCTCATTCTCTATTTCTGTGCCACAGAAAAACATCAGCCTCTGAAGACCTATGTGGATCCACATACCTATGAAGACCCCTGCTCTGCTATCCTTAAGTTCGCCAGTGAAATTCACCCCAATCACATTACTAAGCAGAAAGTTATTGGAGCAGGTAATCTAGCAAATAATTACATTATTATTATTATATGCAATACTTAAATACTGTTTTAGTGCTTATACATTTTTAAAGGTTGGAGTTAGAATGTTTTTCTGTTCATTAAAATTTAAGTTGGCCATTTGTTTAGGAAATGCACAAGTCATACAGCACAGTGAATTATGTTCTATTCATATTAATGTACTATATAAAAGCAATTCAAGAATCCTGCCTTTTTTGGTCCCATAGGAGAGTTTGGTGAAGTATTCCGTGGTGTCCTGAAGCTGCCGGGCCGTAATGAGGCAGTCGTCGCAATAAAGACACTGCGACCTGGCTACACAGAAAAGCAGAGGCAGGACTTCCTGAGTGAGGCCAGTATCATGGGCCAGTTCTCGCATCAGAACATCATACGCCTGGAGGGGGTTGTCACCAAATGTACGTGTCAATTTTATCACCATGGCTCACAATGCACCCACTCAGCCGAGTCATTTAACATGTAAAGCACGTCATATGACATTGGCTGATAAATGTGTTGTCATCTTCTAATTGGATGCTTCTGTGGTTTTCATTTCAGTCAAGCATGTTATGATCGTCACAGAGTACATGGAGAATGGAGCTCTGGATCAGTACCTGCGGGTAGGTTGAACACCATAAACCTCATGCTGTTTGGATTTCTTGTATTGTGATATTTCTGTTTCTATCATATGAATAAATATCCCTCCATTTTAATGTGTAGGACCATGATGAGGAGTTGTCCTCATACCAGTTGGTGGGCATGCTTAGTGGCATTGCAGCAGGGATGAAGTATCTGTCAGATATGAACTACGTACACAGAGATCTTGCTGCACGCAACATCCTTGTAAATGATAACCTGGAGTGCAAAGTGTCAGACTTCGGACTATCACGTGTGTTGGAAGACTATCCTGAAGGCACCTATACCACAAGTGTAAGCTGCTTTAATAGTGATGTTTAATATCCTGGCTTCAATTTAGAGTAGATGCACATAGATACAGCACAGTTGTACATATACTGTAGAATGGATCTTTAACTTATAATCTGCTTTTTTGTTTTTCGTAGGGAGGAAAGATTCCCATTCGTTGGACAGCACCAGAGGCCATAGCATACAGGAAATTCACCTCTGCCAGTGATGTGTGGAGCTTTGGTATTGTCATGTGGGAGGTGATGTCTTTTGGAGAGAGACCATACTGGGACATGAGCAACCATGAGGTACATCATATTGACTCTGAATGTTTGATAAATTCACTTAGGATACATCATCATGAATAAAAATACACAAAGCCAAATATGTACCACAGGGTTATTTTATAAATATACAGGCTGTGCATAGAGATTTATGTCTGTTTAAGTTTGTTGAATCAAGCTGTTAGTCATTATTAGTCATTCTTCTTTCACTGGGTGTGGATTTAAAGAGCAGGATGGTGACCTGATTTCCTCTTTACATCTCAGGTAATGAAGGCCATACACGAAGGGTTCAGGCTGCCGGCACCTATGGACTGTCCATCTGCTATTTACCAATTAATGCTGCAGTGCTGGATGCAGGACCGCTCCAAACGCCCACGCTTTCTCGATGTCGTCAATGTGCTGGACAAACTTCTGCACAGTCCAGAGTCCCTTACAGCAATTGCCAACATAGACCTACGGTAAGAGTCACTGCTCATGTAATATAGGAGAAATAAAAATATGGAAAAATAAAAAATGTAAACAAGGTACAAATAATGCCGGCATGATTATGGAATAGAAATAGCCTGTATGAGGTGTTTAATCAACCTAACTACTTTTTATTCCTGCAGAGTGTCTATTCGCCTGCCTAGCACTAGTGGAAATGATGGCAGCCCCTTCAGGTCTGTGGATGAATGGTTAGAGTCTATGAAGGTGAGCCAGTATAAAGAAGCCTTTGCCCATGCTGGAATTACAACCATGGAGCAGGTGTTGCACTTGAAGATTGAGTAAGTAAACAAACGCACAGACAGACAGCCCTACACACACCTTCAACAAACCAATTATCTATGTAATATCATAATCTTTTATCACTGTTTTATACTTAATCACATCAATTTTTTTATCTCTTGTAGGGATATCAAAAAGATTGGTGTGCGGTTGCCAGGTCATCAGAAAAGAATGGCCTACAGCATTCTGGGTCTTCAGGAGCCCACTGCAGGTCCTGTGGATGTCTTTGCAGTGTAACACCAAGATTCTACACCAGAACTGCATTCTACTAAATTCTTAATAAGCACAGCCATCTGGCCTCAGAAGAACTTGCAATGGGCTGGTTTGCAAATATACAGAATGCTCCTCACTACTGAAACGGATTCCTATTGTGAACGAATGGACCAATTATCAATTGAACAATGACTGAATATAGACTGATATTTTTACTGTTATTTTTTCACTTTTGTGCATTTTGTAACTGTATACAGTTTTGTGAAAGAAAGTTCTTGTGTGCCCTGATTTCAAATGCTGGCCAAATTGAAAGTTTAGCTTGTTTAAATGAATTGCACATCAATAGTGTGGCACTACAGAACACGTCAAGGGAAGGTGGTAAACTAAGGGAGCTATAATTTCTGCAAAACCAATAACTCATTGAACATGTTGAGGGCTTGAGATTTATTTTAGTTTTTTGTAGAATACATTTTATAGAGTGTAGATAGGAAATGCTTATACCATTGAATATGTCTGAAAATGAAACCAAATGGCATATTCTCTACCATTATGAGAGACAGTATGTTTACATATATTATTTCAGCTCTTTTTTGATTATTTAATATTTATTGTCTTTTTTTTTTTTATTTATTGTCTGTTTGTAAAGCTGTTGTCTAATGTGTAAAAATGATGCATTAAATATTGTGTAATTATTAAATGCTGATATTTAATCCATGAAGCCTATTTACTTTCTTGATTGTCCATGAGAGAAGATTTAGCCTAGTAGAATATAATATCTTAAATTAAACTTTATACAAGCCTAAATGTCAGAATAATATTAAACAGTTTGTGTGTAAACAATTGTTGGTGAATATCTGATATTATTACAACCTGGAAGTTGCAATAGTTTAAGAACTCAAATGGAAAGTAACACATGGTTGGGGCTAGGGAAATGAGAGGGATTTGAAGTTGTAGATTTACTTACAACAATAGCCTAATTGCAATGAAAATCCCAAATTTATTTCCCTCACTTAGGGATTCCTATCAAGTTTTTTTTTTTTTTTTAAAGACATGATAATTAATTTAATGGAGCCCAGGGCTTAAACAGTCTTCTTTAGAATTAAAGATACATGCATACATTTAAACAAGCTGAGTTGGGGCATGATACCCATTTACTTCACTAATGTGTAGCAATGAGAATTAAAAATAATTCTACTGTGTAGGTTCATGACATGGGCAATTTAGCACTCATTTAGCAGTCCTCAGGGTATTGTGGGTTTGAAACTTCAACAAGGAAAAGGGCTCGGCGGCCCTTGTAAGAGTTGTAAAGAGGTTAAAATGAATCACTTAATGACCTTGCCTGAAACACTCAACACTCTTTCCCTCTTTCACTTTTAACATGTTCAAACATGTTTGTAATGGTTAGCTTCTTAGCTTCCTTTTCTGCAGAACTGTTTGTAACATGTATTAAGAAAATTCCCAAAATTTTACTTCAGGTTTATTTTCGGGTTGGGGGTAAAGTAATAGTTCCGAAGAAGGCCAGTGATAAAAAAACAAAACAAAAAAACCAGTTCATTTTGAAACTAAATCTATGGACATGAGGTACATATTTGTCCTCTATCTCTCTCTCTCTGAGTGAGTAAACAACTACTCTAGACTTATGTCTGGTTAGTTATTTATGTGGCAAATATACACTATATTACCAAAGGTTTTGGGACGTCCGCCTTTACATGCACATGAATGTTAATAACATTCATTCATTGTCTACCGCTTATCCGAACTACACTCGGGTCACGGGGAGCCTGTGCCTATCTCAGGCGTCATTGGGCATCAAGGCAGGATACACCCTGGACGGAGTGCCAACCCATCGCAGGGCACACACACACACTCATATAATCACACACTACGGACAATTTAGAGATGCCAATCAACCTACCATGCATGTCTTTGGACTGGGGGAGGAAACCGGAGTACCCGGAGGAAACCCCCGAGGCACAGGGAGAACATGCAAACTCCACACACACATGGCGGAGGCAGGAATCGAACCCCCAACCCTGGAGGTGTGAGGCTTCAATGTTAAGTCAAAATTTTGAGTTTCTGTTGTAATTGTTTAATTACTAATATGGTAGGAATAATGTAAGCATCATCAGTAAAAGGAAAGAATGGGAATAACAAGTGTTACATTTTTGATGTCAAAAACCCAGTTTATAAAGAAAGATACACTCACCTTCCACTTTATTAGGAACATTAATTCAGTTATCTAATCAGCCAATCATGTGACAGCAGTGCAATTCACAGAATTGAAACGTGCTAACCACTAAGCCACCGTGCCCCCCTATGTTAATAACATCCATTCTTAATATGGAGTTGGCCCGCCCTTTGCAGCTATAACAGCTTCAACTCTTCTGGGAAGGTTTTCCACAAAGTTTAGGAGTGTGTTTATGGGAATGTTTTATCATTCTAGAAGCACATTTGTGAGGTCAGGCATTGATGTTGGACGAGAAGGCCTGGCTCACAGTCTCCGCTCTAATTCATCCCAAAGGTGTTCTATCAGGTTGAGGTCAGGACTCTGTGAAGTTCCTCCACACCAAACTCACTCATCCATGTCTTTATGAACCTTGCTTTGTGCACTGGTGAGCAGTCATGTTGGAACAGGAAAAGGTCATCCCCAAGTTGGGAAAGTTGGGAGCATAAAATTGTCCAAAATGTCTCGGTATGCTGAAGCATTAAGATTTCCTTTCACTGGAACTAAGGGGCCAAGCCCAACCCCTGAAAAACAAGCCCACACCATAATACTCCCTCCACCAAACTTTACACTTGGCACAATGCAGTCAGGCAAGTAACGTTCTCCTGGCAACCGCCAAACCCAGACTCGTCCATCGGATTGCCAGACATCTACACTGCTCTAGAGTCCCGTGGCAGCACGCTTTACACCACTGCATCTGATTCTTTGCATTGGCACTTGGTTCGGAGTTTCTGTTGCTCCCATTTGCTTCCACTTTATTATAATACCACTAACAGTTGACCGTGGAATATTTAGTAGTGAGGAAATTTCACGAATGGACTTATTGCACAGGTGGCAGCCTATCACGGTACCATGCTTGAATTCACCAAGCTCCTGAAAGTGACCCATTCTTTCACAGATGTTTGTAGAAACAGTAATGGAAGTGATTGAAACACCTGAATTCAGTGATTTGGAGGGGTGTCCTAAAACTTTTGTCAATATAGTTTCTGTTATATAGTATAGTATAATTTCTGTTATCTACTTCAGCATTCATATATGCTTAAGCTGTGAACTGAACTGCAAGTCATACTAGGTGATTCATCCCAAGGTCAGGATCTTGTGATATCTCTGATATCTCAAATTCATGATCTCCCCTTTGGCCACTGCTTGCAACCTTGTGGTAACTATGGACAATCAACTGTCCTTTTCCTCCCATGTTACTAATGTCACACACTCATGTACAACATCAGAAAGATTCGGCCATTTTTATCCACACAGGCTGCTCAGGTGCTTGTTCAGTCTCTTGTCATTTTGAGACTGGACTACTGCAACTCTCTACTGGCAGGTCTACCCCTGAACGCAATTCGTCCTCTGCAAATGATCCAGAATGCAGCTGCGTGACTTGTTTTCAACCTGCTTAAGTACTATTACTCCTCTCACTGCACCTCGCTCCCTCCGATCCACTAGCACCGCTCGACTGGTCCCACCATCTCTCATTGTAACAAGTAGGTATACATCTCTGAAATGAACTTCCCCTAGATGTGCTGAGTCACTGACTGTCTTCAAACGACGGATGAAGACCTACCTCTTCCTGAAGCACTTAAACTAGCTCTTATTTTTCCCTGTTTGTTTTATATATTGTTGTACGTACATTAAAAAAAACCCTCAGATTTTAGGCTGATGGTATCCTACATCTGTGACCTATTGAACCAGTGTTCATATATTCATTGATAGAGACTTCAGAGCACTTTCGTACGTCGCTCTGTCTCCAAATGCCAAAAATGTAAATGTAAATGATCTGTTAATAACTGAATTGCTGTAGCTTTACCGTTCAATAGATGGCAGTACAGAGCGTCCTGATGACGATTGCACTACGTCACGCTGCAAAGATGGCGACTTAGTGAGGGCTCCCATGCTTGACTGTTGATAAATCATATTTAAACTATTTGCCATAAAAAACGTACCGTAAAACGACTGAAGGCAAAATGTCACGGCTTATTGTGAAAAACCTACCGAATGGGGTGAGTATGATTAATTGCTACACAAAACTTAACAATAGCTGTGGTTCTAATCCACAACATCACGCACATCTTATGTATTTCGCTATTAGAATGAATAAATACTCGTAAGTTATAGTAGATGTACTGAATGTGGGCTTTCGTGTGTTTTATGTTTGCACAGATGAAGGAAGAGCGCTTCCGTAAGATGTTTGCAGCCTTCGGGACGCTGACAGATTGCGGACTGAAGTTCACTAAAGACGGCAAGTTTCGGAAATTCGGCTTCGTTGGCTTTAAGAGTGAAGAAGATGCAAACAAGGCGCTGAAACATTTCAATAAAAGCTTTGTAGATACATCCAGAGTGACGGTAAGTGTCAGACCAAACAGAAATGTACTTTTACTTTGGCTTATTTTTTGAAGTTCCACCTTTAATTGGGCCGCATTGACATGTTACCCATAGATACATACACATACATGCTCTCATCGTCCACTTTAGTTATCCAGTCATTCGTTCATGTGGCAACAACACAATGCAGAAAAATCATGCAGGTACATGCAGATCCCTCCGATCCACTAGCACTGCTCGACTGGTCCCACCATCTCTCATTGTATCAAGTAGGTATACATCTCTGTCCTGGCACCGTGGTGATGAAATGAACTTCCCCTAGATGTCGTACAGCTGAGTCACTGATACCAGAGCTGTCTACCGCTTATCCGATCTACTCTCAGATCACGGGGAGCCTGTGCCTATCTCGGGTGTCATTGGGCATCAAGGCAGGATACACCCTGGACGGAGTGCCAACCCATCGCAGGGCACACACACCCCTCTCATTCACTCACGCATGCAATCACACACTACGGACAATTTAAAATGCCAATCAACCTACAATGCATGTCTTTGGACCGGGGGGGGAAACTGGAGTACCCAGAGGAAACCCCCGAGGCACAGGGAGAACATGCAAACTCCACACACACAGCGGAGGCAGGAATCGAACCCCCAACCCTGGAGGTGTGAGGCAAACGTGCTAACCACTAAGCCACCGTGCCCCCCGATACCAGAGATGTATACATCATAATGGGGAAAAAGTGTGATCTCTGTCAACGTGGTATGGTTGTTGGTGGCTGATTTGAGTATTTCAGAAACTAGTGATCTCCTGTGATTTTCACGCACAACACTCTCTAGAGTTTACCCAGGATGGTGTGAATAACCGGACTAAAAGTTTTTTTAAAAAAATCGCCCGCTTTTTTCAGGCTTCGGTTGTCCAGGTTCGGTGAGTCTGTGCCCATGATAGCCTCAGATTCTTGTTCTTGGTTGACCGATGGATCACGATGTGGTCTGCTGCTGTTGTAGCACATCTACCTCCATGGCTTGATGTTTTGTGACTTCTGGGATGCTTTTCTACTCACCATGGGTTGTAAAGAGTGATTATTTGAGTTACTATAGTCAGACCAGCCTGGTCATTCTCTTCTTATCTCTCTCATCAACAAGTTGTTTCAGTCTGCAGACCCGTACCATTCTATGTAAACTCTAGAGACCGTTCTGTGTGAAAATCCCATCCTGATGTTTGATGTGAACATTAACTGAAGCTCTTGACCTGCATCTGCATGATTCTATGTAATCAAAATGATTACATTACATTAGAATCATAGATGATTCTATGTAATGAAATGTAAATGCAATTCTGTGAATTGCACTGCTGTCACATGATTGGCTGATTAGATAACTGAATTAATGTTCCTAATAAAGTGGAAGGTGAGTGTATCTTTCTTTATAAACTGGGTTTTTGACATCAAAAATGTAACACTTGTTATTCCCATTCTTTCCTTTTACTGATGATGCTTACATTATTCCTACCATATTAGTAATTAAACAATTACAACAGAAACTCAAAATTTTGACTTAACATTGATGCATTTAATGATTGATTGAAAGCTCAGGCATCATAAACGGCATCAGTAATTTATTAGGATTTTCTATTGGTACCTGAATGGTGGTGATATTTTTATTTGTTTTGTTTGTCAGGTGGAATTTTGTACAGATTTTGGAGACCCCAACAAAGCGAGACCATGGAGCAAGCACAGCCGGCAGCCTGACAAAACAAAAGATGAACAGAAGTCAGAAGGAGAAAAGAGAGATGAGAACAAGGTGAAACGGGAACATTTCTCTAAGCATGTATGAGGAAGGCTGCTTTCATTATTTATAGTTACAACTGATACAAAATTTGGTTTGGTGTACTAATTTTGTCTTTTGTCACAGGGAAAGAAAGGGGAAAAGCAGCCTCTTGACCTTCTGGGAGAAGTGAGTTGTTTTTTGTACATCAAATGCGGGAAAACCAGTTTCCAGTATTGCATTTGTTACTATTATCATTAACAAGTTTTAGATTGCCAATAACCTTAAATTGAAACTTTTAATAAGTTTTTGTCTTAGAAAAAACATATCATGGGCAATTACTCAATGCTGTTACAGGGCCCAAGTATTATCCCATGCACATATATAAAAAGTTGCAGTGTAGCCCTGTTTGTCTGTTTTCAAGGGTCATGACCTTTCACTGATAGAGCACAAGCTATAAAACTCAAGACCTTTGAATGCTTTGTAAACTTGTGATCAGCTGGTATAAAGAGAATTTAAAGTGCTTTTCCTGTGTTCACTTTACCACTTTATGACAATCTATGTACTGTAATGCTTTTGCTAAACCATGTCTATTAAAAATAATAGCACTCTGTTGGTATGTAAGTCTCATGATATTCTGTAAATGTTTGCTTTGTCCCAATCCTCAGTTGAAAAATGACGAAGGCTTCCAAGAGTTCCTTGCTGTGCATAAAAATCGCGCACAGGTGCCTACATGGGCCAACGATGCTGTGGAAGCCGGAGCAGTGGACAAGAGTAAAAAGCCAGAGAAAACCAAAGAAAAGAAAGCTGTCAGCGATGACTATTTAAACTTTGACTCTGATGAGTCTGAGGAGCTGAGTGGGGGGGGGGAGGAGGAGGAGCAGGATGTGTCTGAGGATGAAGATCAGCAGGGTATGTCTTTATTTCTCTGCTACATAAAATGCATATAAACTTACCTAACATGGGTTGCATGAAAACGGAATTTTTTTCCCATAAAACTTTTATGGTGCAATCTCTCATAACTGGATAGATTCTGCTAAGATGGCTCTAAAGCAAGGCCTGTCAGATATGGACTACCTCCGCTCCAAAGTGGCAAAGAAACCAGACATGGTGGATGAGAAAGAGGAGGAGGATAATGCAGAAGAAGAAGAGGAAGAAGAAGGCCCAATGCAACAGTTGGACAGTGCATATGAGAGTGGAGATAAAGACAGCTTGAAGGCAACAACAGCATCATCATCATCATCATCATCACAAAATAAGGTTTGTTCTAGCTACTGTGAAACATTTCTGAACATCATGTTGTGCCAGATGTTTGATTTCCATTTTTTATACTGTCCTTCTCTCGTAGTTTGAACCTGCTACAGAATTCACAGTCAAGCTACGAGGAGTGCCATTCACAGTTAAAGAGGTAATGTCTAAATCCTAATTAAGCACCATTTCTCTAGTCAATTAGATAGCCCTGTTGGTAGGTCGACTTCAATCTTCCATAATGTAATGCAATTTCCATTTAGTTTCACTGGAATTACAGAATAATTCATAGGAATTATTACATAATGAGCTTTAAAGAATAAAAACGAGGAGCGCAATAAGGGGTGTTAAATAAAAGATTTCAGGATAACTGGTGCCTTTTGCTTTGTTGCTGCTTATATTTTTTGCTGATTTCTTGTGTTTATTTTCTGCAGCAACAAGTGAGAGAGTTTATGCTGCCACTGAAGCCTGTGGCCATCCGTATTGCCAAGAACAAAGAAGGCCGTATCTCGGGTAAGAGACAACCACATGCCTTCTACAAGCTGTAAACAATAATACTAATACATTTATTTATCATTTTATTTATTTAAATAGTACCATTTTAATGTCTAAAGAAGTTCAAGTATATGAAGATACTTGAAAAAAGCAATACAACCATATGGTACATTTCATGTTGCTTTAAAATGATAATATTCCTTCTATAAATGGCTACAAAAAAATAAAATGATGTAAAGTAAATGACTTGAAGTGAATAATCCTGGCTTATCATGTTTCATGTCTCACACTGCTCATACTCTACGGGGTTAAGAATTAATCTTGCATAATAATAATCTAAAGTTTTGCACTATACATTCCTATACCCTGGGTTAATGTTCTTATTTGCCGTGTCAGCAACCATGACTGGATAAATACAGAGAGTGACCACTTTAAATAATGTTTTTTTCTTATGCTCCTGATGAACAAAAGCAAGAAAAAAAACAAAACTTAATCTTTTTAACTACTCTTAATGAATAGTGAGACAAGAGAAGACATTAATGATGAACCACAAAATAAATGAAGGATTCTTTAAAGGAGGATCGGGATGAGCATTCCTGGAGAGACAGATAGAAACAGAGAGCTTTGGAGCAGTATAATGGAATGATTTTCTTCCACTTTGTGGTCTCTGAGTATTCAAACTGCCCACCAAGGTCAAAAGTAGCAGCTCATCCTCTATACAAGATGTATGACTGTGAATAAGTTTGTGTTTTCTGTGTTCAGGTAACGTGTATGTTGACCTTAACTCAGAAGCTGAGGTGGAAAGAGCTCTGAAACTCGACAAAGATTATATGGGTAAGTAAGCTGGTTTGTTTCTGCACAAGAAATATTGTTGTATAAGAAGTTTTAAATGGAGGTTTGCATCTCCCCATGCTTTCCTTCCTCCATCAGTCCAAAGACATCACTAAATTATTGGTAGTATGTGAATGGGGGTGTGTGTATGTGATTGTACCCTATGATGGGTTGGCACCCCGTTCAAGGGGTCCCCTGCCACACTGTGTAGGGTCAGTGGTACAGAAAATGTATAGATAGAAAAAGCTTTAAATGTTGTAATGAATTTTGAAGTCAGGGGTGTGTGTGTGTGTGTGTGTGTGTATAACATGGTATCGTGTTCACAGGTGGACGCTATATTGAAGTGTTCCGAGCCACAAACTTCTCTGACAAGAGGAAAATGAGAGCAAATCCACAAGAGAAAAACTTCGTCTCTGAGCTGAAAGAAGACGAAGAAGAGGAGGACGTGTCCGAATCTGGACGGCTCTTTGTGAGGAACCTGCCTTATACGTGTACAGAAGAAGAGCTGAAAGAGCTCTTCACTAAGCACGGTGAGAGGACGTGTCATTAACATGCATGTCATGTATTTGTGAGCAGAACGATTACTATTAGCCTTTTTAGAAACTTTAAACTATTAACGTTGCATATTAGGCACAATGTATTGTGAGATGGATTTTCAAATGTAATAAATGTTAAATGATAAAAGTAGACTTATAGTCAACAAGTGACCGCAAGAGTGGACTAACATTTAACACAAATATTCTAAATTATAATAGCAATTTCAGTGTAATTTTCAACATCTCTTAATTTGTGAATGTAACATTTTTTAAAAAATCTAATCTTTATCCACAACCAAAATGCAGGTATAACAAGAATTTTAAGATTGTGATAACAGCAGTGAATCTCTCTTACTCACTCCGGTAAATGCTTTAAACTAATCAGAGTTGAGGTGAATCCGGAGCTTATCGCAGGAACACTGGGAGTAAGGCAGGAAATTATAGTACCTTGGATGGCATGCCAATGGCAAATCTGTTTCCTCTAACCCTAATTATGAAGGAAGCCTGAGGGCAACTGTTGAATATTGTTTAAACAGATGTTTAAATTGTGACCATATAGTGCAAATTCCAAACTAAAGCCTTTATACTTTAACAATAAAGGTCTTAGAATGAAGCGGATGTAAAAATGCTGTTATGTAGTTGTATGCAACTCAAACACGTATTCTGGTTCCTCAAGTTTTCCAAAAAAGCTATTGTGTACATGTGTGATAAGGGTCACTTCTTTGTTTCAATTCAGTTACTGAATTCTTCTTTTCTGAGAAAATAATCCTGTTTCTGAATCTTGTACCTGTTTATTGACTGAGTATTGCTCATTCTAGTTTTCTATTCAATCAGTTTTTTATTTTATTTTTATTATTTAGTTTCTAAAATGTAGCTATTTGCATGCACAGTCTAAGGAGGAATAGATATAATAAGATATAGTAGAAACACAGATATAACTGTGCATGTGACAAATAAAAATCTTGAATCTTAGACTTGAGTTTCAAGTTTGTCTATTCTTTTTACAGTAACAGGAAACTTGTCAGTAGACTTGCATGTGGAAATTACTCACACTGTCCAGATGCAGTAAGAAGAGGTTAGGTTAAAAACAATGCTGTATAGTGTATGTAATATTCTAAATCATACTACATCTGATGATGTGTGTTATCTGCAGGTCACCTCTCAGAGCTTCATTTTCCCATAGACTCTCTGACTAAGAAACCCAAGGGCTTTGCCTTTGTTACCTACATGATCCCAGAAAATGCAGTGGCTGCTTTAGCCCAGCTGGATGGCCATATATTCCAGGTACATGAGTAGGTTTGTTTTGTTTGTTTTAATTGTTTGCAGGTTTGCACTGGTTTCGCTTACGTGTTGTTTGTCCTGTAGGGCCGAATATTGCACATCATACCCTCCAGGATAAAGAAGGAGAAGCCAGAGCAGGGTCCCAATGCTCCAGGCAGTTCCTCATATAAGAGGCAGAAGGATGCCAAGGATAAGGCAGGCAGTGGCAGGTTAGCACTTATAGGAAAT
Organism: Hemibagrus guttatus; assembly: GCA_033459395.1. NCBI lineage: Eukaryota > Metazoa > Chordata > Actinopteri > Siluriformes > Bagridae > Hemibagrus > Hemibagrus guttatus. The sequence continues at coordinate 19,507,394 of JAUCMX010000001.1, forward strand.
TCTTACTCTGCGTTCTGTAAATGGCAGTGGATTTAATTGAAACACATATATATTGCAGTTCTGTGTTGGAGATTATATGTTTAGTAATAACATGGCAGCTGCTGTTACACTTTTGATGCATTCTTTGTCTCACACAGCTCCCATAATTGGAACACACTGTTCCTGGGCACAAGTGCAGTGGCTGATGCCATTGCTGAGAAATACAACACGACCAAAAGCCAAGTCCTTGATCATGTAAGTTATAACATCAGTAACATTTACATTTAGTATTTAAAAATGTATTGGATAACTTGGTTTACTGTGTGTGTGTGTGCGTGTGCGTAGGAGTCAAAGGGCAGTCTGGCAGTGAGAATGGCACTTGGTGAAACACAGATCATTCAGGAAACTAGACAGTTCCTACTGGACAATGGTGTGTCTCTGGACTCCTTCAGTCAGGTACAAAGTAAATTTGAATGTATTTAGACAGAATTTAGATTAATCAAGTTACCCTGGTTAACTTAGGTAATTTCCTTTTTAACCTATTTGCACATTAACATTTTTTTCTATTGTTTTGCTTATGAATTGTTCCAGGCTTCAGGCCCAAGGAGCAACTCTGTAATCTTGGTGAAGAACTTGCCGTCTGGAGTAGAAGTGAAAGAGCTGGAGGCTCTTTTTTCCCCTCATGGCTCTTTGGGGAGGGTTCTGCTGCCCCCATCTGGCCTCACCGCTATTGTAGAATTTCTGGAGCCCACTGAAGCCAAACGTGCCTTCACCAGACTCGCATATAGTAAGGTATATATATCTTATCTCTAATATAATTAAAAAAATTATTGGTCAGTATGTTTTCAAGATTGTCTTAGTTGTCAGCTGACCTTGTCTTGATTTAAATCTGTTTCTCATTCTAGTTTCAGCATGTTCCCTTGTATTTAGAGTGGGCTCCAGTGGCTGTCTTTTCAACACCCCCTAAGCAGCACAAAGCAGGTGAAACTTTAAAAATAAAAACAAAAAATGTCCATCATGACGCTTTTAGAATCAATCTGATCTCTGTTTGGGCTGTTTTCAGCTTTGTTGTTTGTATTTTTCATAGCTTATTCTTGGTATCCTTTTCTCCTCTTACTCAGCAGAACATGAAGACATAAATAAAAATGCAGATCAGCCAACAGACAAGAAGGAGGAGGAAGATGAAGAGGATGATGAGGAAGAAGAGGAAAGTCAGCCAGGTTCAACACTCTTCATTAAGAACCTGAACTACAGCACCACTGAGGAGTCATTAAAGGAGGTGGGGTCAGAGTTCGCGGAGCCGAGGTTAAGGGTTGGGCTGAGAGTAGCAGATATGGTCGAAGGGTCAGGTGTCTGAAATTTTAGTGGAAAGATGGGCACATGAATTATTGTATTATTACAATGTACTAGGATCAGAGCTATTTTCTTAAGAGTCTTTTCATGTGTGTGTGTTTTACAGACCTTTTCCAAATGTGGAGCATTAAAAATGTGCTCTATATCCAAAAAAAGAGACAAATCAGGTATGCTTATACTCACCCTTAATCTTTATATTTAAAAATATATGTATTTATTTAAAATAGATTTGTCAGGCATCTGATGTGTTTAAATATGCAAAGATTATAAAAATCTTTTCCACTAGAGGGAGTGTTCAGTAGTTGTGTCCCAAATGGCACACTTTGGCACTTTGTACTCTGTCTAGTGTATGAAATTTGAAAGGGAATTATCATCGTGGATTGTTTTCTGCTAACTAGAAGTATAATATTTTTCCAAGTCAATGACAAAAGACATCAAATGCATGTAATGTGACTCTGCAACTTTAAAATATGGTAAATTTTTAAATCACAACATGGGCTATTTTATGGTCCAATGCAGTGTTGTCGGCCATCTTGGAATTTTTTTTCTCATCCAGCATCAGCTCCAGGTAGCCCAACCGATTTACCACTAAGCAAAGCTGTGAGTGTTGAGTGCATGAAGTGTCCAACATTCCACACTTCACTCTTTCTGGTTGAATCATCCGTTTTCTTGAAGTGTGCTTCTTAATGTTGGAATTTCCAGTGTCAACACACTACTCATGCTATTTGTTTTACAAAATGGTGTAGAATAGTGCATAAGTATGGATTGGGACGCATCTAGTGTGATAATTTTTTGTCTTTTACCTTCTGAGAATTTCTTTAATAACAAGGATGCACTTGCAATGAGTCTTTGCAATGCTGCCTGTTTTGAGCCTTTTTGAGCTGCATTAATTAGAATGTAATCTTTCTTTTAGGCAAACTGTCATCTATGGGCTACGGTTTCATACAATTCAAAACTCCTAAAGCAGCTCAGAAAGCTATCCGTCAGCTCCAGGTAAGTGTACTTGGGTATTCCTATTTCTGCATGAGACCAGTGCATTTCTTATAGATGTTCCCTTTTTCTCTGCAGCATTGTACTGTCGATGGGCATCAACTCGAGCTCAAAATTTCAGAACGAGAAATAAAGTAAGAGAAAAAGAAGTGAAGCTGCGGTCCATTAACATATTTCACACTAGATTAGATTCCCTAAAGGATATTTATATCCGTTTTGGTGAACATGCCTTGTCACATTGAAAGTTAATATATATGTCTGTTATATATGTGTCTCTTTCTTATCTCAGGTCAGGAGTGACGCACACTAGCAGGAAGAAACAAACAACTAAGAAACAGACATCATCAAAGATCTTAGTGCGAAATGTCCCCTTCCAGGCTACAGTCAAAGAGCTTAGAGAGCTTTTCTGGTGAGAGCCTTTTTATGAACCTTGCAAAATAATATGTGGTGAAAGACAACCATTTGTTTTGAAAATAATTCATTGTATATTGAATGTATATCTATTATATAAGACAGAACTTTATTAATCCCAAAGTAAATTCTTTTGCCAGAGACTGCTTCAGAGTAAACAAGACACATAAATATATAGAAAATGTACAAAAAAGAGCTTGAGAATTAAGATGATATTGCACATGGTATGTTATAAATGTCCAAATTGTCGATTGGGATAGAGCATATTTTGGAAATATGAACTTTATTTCATAATACATGATGTTTTCATAAGAGTAACCTCAGTTTAAATTAGGAAAAGTTTAATAAAAATTAGAATTGTTGATCAGTACACTCATTTCTATCTCTCTTCTCTAGTACATTTGGGGAGTTGAAGACTGTCCGTCTGCCAAAGAAAGGAGTTGGTGGAGCTCACCGTGGTTTTGCTTTTGTGGACTTTCTCACGAAGCAGGACGCCAAGGTGATTGAATCTGTTTCTGTTGCTTTCTCTCATGCTGTTATTCAGACATTCTGTCACTCCGTTTTTATTAAGAATCCAGACTGACTGAAACCATTTATTAAATGCATGTAGTAAAATTGTCTCGTCTTTTAGAAAGCGTTCTCAGCGCTGTGTCACAGCACCCATCTGTACGGTAGGAGGCTGGTGCTGGAGTGGGCCGATGCAGGCGAGAGTGTAGAAGAACTGCGGAGAAAAACAGCCCAACATTTCCATGGTAAGACCACACAATGTCTCCAACTTATGCTGAGCTAATTTATTTTTCTAAATAAAGTCTGTACAATAAGTCTGTCTTTACTCTCACATAGCACTCTATTAGGAACACTATACGATTGCTGGATGTAGCTCCTTTTGAAGTCTAGAAGAAGCTTTTATTTTCCTCACATATACATTACAGCACAGTGAAATTCTTTATTCGCATATGCCAACTTTGGAGGTTGGGGTCCGAGCACAGGGTCCGCCATGATATAGTGCCCCTGGAGCAGATTAAGCAGTGGCAGCTTAGCAGTGCTGGGTCTTGAACCCCAACCTTCCGATCAACAACCCAGAGCCTTAACCACTTGAGCCACCACTCAGTAAATATGCTACAATGTGCTCCCTAAAAGTTTTAATGCTTTGTGGTGTGGATTTCACAAGATGTTAGAAACATTGTGTTGAGATTCTGGTCCATGTTGACATGATTGCATCGTGCAATTGCTGCAGATTTTTTCAGGTGCACTACCATGCTTTGAATCTCTGGTTCTACCACATGCCAAAGGTGTTCTATTTGATTCAGATCAGGTGACTGGGAAGACCTCTGAAGAACACTAAACTTATTGTCATGTTCATGAAACCAGTTGACTTGTGCTTTGTGACGTGGTGCATTATCATGCTGGAATTATCCATCAGAAGATGGTAAATTGCGGCCATGAAGAGATGCACACGGTCAGCTACAATTGCTGTAGCAACAGGCCCAAAGTGCGTCAAGAAAACGTTCCTACCCCATTACATCACCTGAACTGTGGACAGAAGGCATGTTGGGTGCATGGATTCATGCTGTTGGAGCCTCTAATTCCTTCTCTTGGCTGATAGAAGTGGAACCTGATGTGCTCTTCTGCTGCTGTTGCTTATCCACCTCAAGGTTCAAAGTGTTGTGCATTCTGAGATGGTTTTCTGTTCACCACAATTGTATAAAGTAGTTATCTGAGTAGCCTTTCAGTCAGCTCAATTCTCCTTTGCCCTCTCTCATCAATGAGGCTTTTGCATTGACAGAATTGCTGTTTACCATATGTTTTGTCCTTATTGCATTCCATTCCATTTTTATTTTTTTTCCATTCTTAATTGCATGAATAAATAAGTTTACAGGTGTTCCTAATAAAGTGCTCCTTGAGTGTACATTTATGTGGACCATATTCATTAATACCAGAGATGTAATACTATAACATTTATTATACCTTTAATATTATACTACATTTTTATTTATAATGATGATGACATTATTGTGTTATTTGTGATAAATGATCTACATGCAGAAATAATTTAGAGTCAATACTGTTATTTTTTTCTCCCTAGATGCTCCTAAGAAGCGTAAGCAATCACAAGTGTTGGAGGGAATCCTGGAGCAAATGGAGGCTGGGGAGGGAGATGAATGAACAACAGCTAATCTTTTATATGGGAACAGGTACAGGTTAAATATTGCAGTGAAACTACTTCAATTCACTTTAATTTTATTTACCTTTTACATTTACTATGCATCCCATCAGCAATAGTGATTTTTCCTAAATTTATTGATTCCTAGAAGTCCAGCTCTACATGCACCAGCTCGATGTTCACAGATGCATAAAGGATTCCTAATTTGGACAGAAATGCTGCAAAGTGTTTTAATTGTTTGTATTTGTAATCTGTGTTAACTTTGTAAGCCATACCTGTGTCCCTAATTGAGTGGGTCTCCATTAACACACTGGTTACTATATAAATATACCTGTATTTTTGGTATAGTTCAGAAGCTTGTTGTAGCTTTGTAATATACATTTTATTAAGTGTAGGGAAAACATTTACTTTCCAAAGGTGTACTGTATTTATGGACAAGGGAAAAAATGATTTTGTCTATAAAAACAATTATTTCTGATTCCTCTCTGTTTCATCTGATTATTCAGTTTTAATATTGGTTCTTCACATGGGATGTTTCAGTAAAATTAATTTTTATAATTAATTATACAGTGTGTTTGATAACACACTGTTGTAGTGACACTGTGCTCAGTTGCTCTTGCCCAATGAAGTCAGAATCAGGAAAAGAACTTCTCAGTTTCTGGAGTCAGTAACATACCAAGAAAAAAAAAAGTCTTCACCAATTTATCAGCAGTAATTTCTGGACCATGTCAGAAAATGTTCAAAAGGTCAAAGTGACCATTAAATGTCAACTATAATATACTGTCAACAGATCTTGACAGAGTTCTTTTCTTATACTATCCATATATGCAGACCTGACACAAATATATATGTTAGATGTGTGTTACATTTTCCATGTCTTCATAGACCTTGCTTCAAAATCTATTAGTTTAGAACAAATGACATCATGGGTTGGTGATTACAAGTAGTCCTTTGCTTCTGTAACTGGTCTAAAAATAATCCCCTGCTCACGATTCCCTACAGATAGCAAAACATTATAGTTGTTTTCATTGCCTATTAGTATAAAAAGTTGGGCAATAACCTACGTTACTTCCTTTTGGTAGTTGGTGAGTGCTTCTAGACATGATAATAAAATGGTGTGTTACTAAGATGTTGAGTCACCAGAACAACATCCAGTCTTGAAGTTACTGGAGGTGTTTAATTGGATTGAGCCCTTCAGGCTGCAAAGGCATATGCTTTCAATACTTAATCATCGAACCATTTAGTGAGCACTTGAACCTTGAGGATTAGGACATTGTAATGCATGTGAGATGGCTGTAAATATAAACCACACAGCTAGTGTTCAAGCTCCAGGTATTGAGGTTTGATTCTGAGCTTACTTATTGTCTGTTTGAAGTTTCCATACATCCACCTTGGTTTCGTTTCATTCCCTACCAGAATTCTTCCGCAGTAGTCTTGATTTTGTATGCAACTGAGGTTTAATGAACACCTAATAACCACAGAAGGCAGTTTAAATCACCTAGATACCTTCTTGTGCAAAAGTCATGAAGTCACCATATGAAGTATTGTTTGCTCTAAATACCCTTGTCATATGGCCATCATTCCCTGTTTCTTCTCGCTAGAAAACCCTCATGGTTATTTGGCTGTATAGACCACAATACTTGGGTCATAATTTGACTCTGAATGATGATCTAAATCTGGCCCAGCAGAAAGAAAGAGCTTAGCAGAGGGAACTCAACTCAGCCTTAGTGTGTTGTTAGAAATCTGGCAAGTGCTTAGCTACAAGCCTGCAGATCAACTAGCTGGTAAAGCATTTTAAAGTAGAGTGACACCATTGCTGCTAACTTAACATTCTCAAAAGCATATTATTATTATGTATATTGAAAACACGGGTGTAGTAATCTATAGATGTGATTTGCAGGAATATTCTGTATACCCAATAGAAAATCACCAGCATTTGTATGTAATGAGTTAAAAATGCACTATGTATTGTATTAGTCTGTACTTCTGTTACATGTGAAATGTTGATCTAAGAAAGAAAATGGACAGCTAGAGAAATAAAACAAAAAAAGAAATCAGTCTGCTGGGAAAAATATTAAAGTATTTTACAAATAAGTGTCACAAGGGCATCACAATGAAATAGTGTTATGGACACGTTTACCTTGAAATGAGCTGTGCTTTTGCCAGGCAGGTTGCCTGATCATGTTTACTCTTCCTCTTTACCCGATCAAGTAACTCTTTTACAAAGTGAAAAAAACAATCAAAACAAGAAAAGCTCCTCATAATGACTGTGCTTGTCCTTCTGTCATCTTTCAAGCATCCTGGTGAGTAATATTCATGCACAGCATGGTGAAAAATTGTAACTACTTACTGGTAAACATTTCTTTGCGGTTTTCTTCATTGTCCTCTTATTGTTTTTGTCCAGAAGTGGAAACCCTTTGAATGAATGAAGTTACATTTTACAGTCTTTAAGGTGTCACCTCCTTGTGTTATAATGATCCAGGGTTAAACCATGAGATCCATGAACAAGTACTTGAATTTTCGTATTGCAGTATAAAAATCTCTGAGTGTCGAGTTATATGGCACATATACGTTTATGTTCAAAATAATGTAGCACAAGTATGTGTAATGCACAGCTATAACTGCTTGCAGAAAGTAGCAAGGGGTTGATTTTGAGCTCTTGCCTCATGTCATTCTCTGTCTTGACTCGGACTTCATTGGCTAAGGTCTTGACTCAGTGTCACTTGATATGTGCATTGATCTTGTTAAATTATGAAAATGATAAGTCTGCTCATTCAAATTCCACTGGATTCCCTGAAGGCTTGTTTGCCACTGAGTGGCAGTTCTTAGAGAATAAAATTACCATCCTTGGCACTACCTTTTAAATGTTTTACCATCAACACATCAGTTTACCATAATTCTATGCAGATGAACCTTGGATCTATATCATTACACAAGACACTAAGGTACTGAAGGTATCTGAGGCCCAAACACTAAATGGAAGTCTATTCTAAAGCTGGGGGTCTTTTTTGGAAAAGTCTTGGCCTTCTGCTGTAGTCTTCTAAGCATCTTTATGGACCAAAGATTTCCTTATGTACTGTGGCGCAAGAGCACTTAGTGATTTGCAGGAAATTAGGAATATTTTATAATCAGTGAGAAATTTGCTAGCCAATGTTGTGTGAATATTAATTAGAAGCCTTTTAAACTGCTACTTACAATAGATGATTTTAAAATTCTGAATTAAACATGGTGTTACAATACACTGTGACATGATGCATTGTGATGCAAAAATGTAAAGTAGACATTAAAAAGGAGCTTCTTCAGTCTTTTTTTTTTCTTCATTCAATTTTTGTTCAAAAATATTCTAAGAATTTAATCAAATCATATTATGAAGTTAGTATCATGAAATGTGACTGGAGTGTACACTCCAAAAAAACCTGGTATCACATTGTCTGGCTTTAAAATGTAAAATTGTCATGTTACCTTGAGCACCCAAAAACAGACATGGGGACACATTAAGTACATGAAAATAGATGTGGGGACATCTTGAGCACACAAAAAAAAGACATGGGGACCCCTTAAGGACATGAAAATAGAGCTGGGGACACCTTCAGCACCTATAAACAGACATGTGGACATATTAAGGACACCAAAATAGACCCAGGGACACCTTGAGCACCAAAAAACAGACCTAGGTAAAAAATTAAGGACACTAAAATAGACCTGGGGACACCTTGAGCTACTAGAAACAGACATGGGGACACATTAAGGTTGCCAAAACAGACCTCGGGATACCTTGAACACACAGAAACAGATATGGGGACACATTAAGGACACCAAAAAAAGCCTGGGGACACCTTGAGCACCCAAAAACAGACATGGGGACACATTAAGTACATGAAAATAGATGTGGGGACATCGTGAGTACATAAAAAGACATGGGGACCCCTTAATGACACCAAAATAGACCTGGGGACACCTTGAGCACCCAGAAACAGACATGGGGACACCTTAATGAAACAAAAATAGACCTAGGTACACTTTGAGCACCCCAAAACAGACCTGGCGACACCTTGAGCACACTCTAAGCAATCAGCAACTTTAAGTTCTGTGGGGTCAGAGGGCGAACCAATCAAAGTTAATGATTCTGGGAGACAGCTGACATTTGTGCATATATTATGACTAAGACACATTTTAAGTGCAGTGAAGTAGTGATCAGATATCATTTCAGAGTTGACCCCTACTGAGTCCAATATAGATTTAATAATCTGCACACAGATGATGCAATGGATTAACAATATGAATATATTATTACTGCTTTTTCTACTGAAGGGAACGTTTAGACAAGGGGGTATAGCAATATGCTCATTTTACAGCTACACACCCATTTGGTCTAGTTCAATTAAAAACATACATTAAATCCTTGATTAGTTACAGTTTAATTCTAACACTTAGCAGTCCTGCCTTCAGATCAATGGTGCTAGCTGTGTGTTTGGTATAGATTCATTATATAGCACTATGTGAAATATAAGATCTTGCTCTAAAAAGGCTAGACCTGCCCTCAAAAATAGTTAATTTATGTAAAAACCCCACAGCTGTTCACCAGCCATAATCACCTTCTGTAACAGATCCTCTCTTTTTAGCTTAAAGAAACGGACAGAGATTGTGTTAATTCTTCACCTCACACTGAACAGGGTTTTTGTCTCATCTGTTCAGAATTTCAGCATTAAGCTGTGAAACAAAACATAATCACTTTAAATGAACCTACATGTAACTTTAGGTTCTCATTTGTTGTTAAGGAATGCCCATAATAAAACATCTGTAAAATATGTTTGAGGTGTCTTCATTATATTCATTACTCATTATATATTCATTTGCAGCTTTGAACTCTTAACTAATAGCCTTAAAGCTTTACAAAGTAATTGGCAAACTTTCAGTTTCAAGTTTCAGCTCCAACCGCAGTCACTAGCAGTCATGGTGCAAAAAACAGACACTTGAATAACAAAGAATGCAAAATCCAAAATTTTCAAGATTGATTAATTTCAGGAATATTAAATTAATCTGTTCAGCTAATCATTCATACAGACCACTATTGTTAACTATAACAAGGAAAGACAGGGAAAGCAATAATCAGTAATAAATGCAAACTAAAATTAATCAGTAGAGGGTTTGGAAAAATGGATGGAGTTTTCTGATGTCCCAGATTTCCCTGGGGACTAATAAAGTCCTCTCTCTCTCTCTCTCTCTCTCTCTCTCTCTCTCTCTCTCTCTCTCTCTCTCTCTCAAATAATAAACTTTCCTACAACGTGGCGAGAATTAGACTAAAATGCACTTGTCAATGTCAATGTGCTACATTTAGCCCTTATTAGTGATTCATGTATAAGATGAATATCATCGTAAAATAAATATTAGCCTTATTGAAAAAGTCTATGAACACATGGTGGCGCTACTGGCTAAAGAACAAATTTTTCAGCCATTGAAAAGCAGTAAAACTATCTCATATGTTCAGTAAAGAGTTAAGGCAGTGTAGCTCTTGAGCACAACCCAAATCTATGATGTCTATTTAATATGTTAGATTTGTATCACAGTTCACACTGGGGACTTTTCAGACCAGAGCAGTTGTAAAAGAAGATTTTCACAACAAAAAGGAGCAGTTAGTTATTCCATGCATTCCATTTGTACAGCTTTCTGTATTATTGCCTCATAAGCATAATAAAATAAATTGTAAAAGAAAATGAAAAATTAAGTAATAGCAATAGTGCATGACATTAATTTGGCATACTGTATTGGGAGGTGCATTCTGGTGCACTGAATACATAAGTGAAATGAATTTTGATTTAACATGTTCTCAGAAATCTTGCCAGCAACATTTTGGAACCACTTGGAAACCATGGCAGTGGCTTTGGACTCTTGTTGCCATGGCCGGTTTTGAGCTTGACTCTCTGTCATTGAACATTTGCTGGATTTAGCAGAATGAATTTACGTTAAAACTATAAACAATTCAGAAATTTTGCTGATGCTTATACTAAGTTGCCTAAAAGCTCCTAGTTACACAACTGCACTTGTCTATATAGTGTAGAGTTATTGAAAGGAGATTACACTACTGAATGTGCAAAGATCTGCGAACAAATACATTTCACCATTGTCTGAGGCTCTCAACTGCTTATGCAGGAGACCACCTGTGTATAGCATGGAACATTTAGGTGTGTTCTTGCATGTGTGTGAAAGAGAGGCTGCTTAATGTGGCAGCTGACACAGTCTGAGCACAGCCAGGTATGTGGAGATGAGGGGTTGGCACTTTGTGTGCCTCATTAGTGGGGCTGTGTGTTGAGGTGCTGTCTCTGTGGCTCACTCCCCTGCATGCCCCTCATGGCTATGTACAAATTGGTGATCGGCCTTCAGAGTGCCCACTTGTGCACTGCCCGCTGTCAGATACTGCTTTTAAACCCCTACAGAGGGAGCACTGACATCTAGGGGCCTTGGGAATAGGTGAGTCAGGACCTGAAATGTCGCAATATGGACGAGTTAAGGACTTTTGTGGGAAAGGAAAGTACTAGTGTCGACAAAATAACAGCATACATCCGTAACAGCAAACACGTTATTTCCAGTGAGTCAAACTGCCGTTTGAGTTGCTGCGCAACTGGACATGCCTTTTCATTCATTAGTGGGCGCACATATTTTCTCGACATCTGTTTGCCTTTTTTTTTTTAAATTAAAGATCTTTATCAGAGCATGGAAAATGTTTGATATGACAGATATGTCAGAAATGGCGTCTAGTCTGGATAACTGTCTAAATGCACTTTTCTAATACCGATACAAGATTAAACAACACAGAAACCTAATTGACCAATGAAAACCTTTGTAAAAGTGTGTTAGGAGAACTCTACAGTTTCCCCACTTCTATTACACTGTCAGTATCTCAGATTATCTCTGCATCACCCCTTAACACTTTTCCTCTCTCTCCATCAATCCCCCTGACTCCCTTTAGAAGTATTCCCTGATGGTATAGCTCCTGTCACCTGTCTACTGCCTTCATCATGCTTCAGGCCTGGGTGTGTGTACACAGGCACTTTTGGGATTGAGACAGGCTCTACTGCCGACACACATCTTATTATTTTAAATTTGAGTGTGCCACTCTTGCAGAAGGACTATTTTTCACCCAGTCACCAATTTATTTCCCTCCAGGTTTTTATTGGAAATGTTGAATGTGACAATTATTGGGAGTATTCGGTGGAGAAGGTGCACTGTGTTCCAGGAAGCCCTGACAGAGAGGCAGAGAGAATGAAGCTCCGGCTTGTCAGTGTTCCTTGGCAGTTCTGGATTTGTATACGAGCCTATAACTTTTTGTCAATCATGAATGGCGGTTGGGAACATGGGCTAGCTTACAGCGAGAAGCACTGGCTGTCCTATTACAAAATATTCTGAATATTCTCCAAGAATAATGTTTTGGCAGCATGTCTTGGTGCATGATGTAAATGGATGAATTGGATCCTGGTTTGTTTTACTAAAGCATTAATTAAAGGCAGTGATTCTGCGTCACTGAGACATTGCTCCATTGAAACTGAATGTGCCAAAAAACTTAAAATATATTTTGTTTTTTATCAAAAGAAATCCATTTCTGTAGTGTTTATCTGACACAGGGTTGTTGGGAACCTGGAATCTCTGCCAGGAGACAAGGAACACAAGGTGGGGGACACAGGATGGGGGGCAACCCATCACAGGGCAAAATCACACACACCCATTCCCACTCACTTATTTGTTTGTTTCTACTCCAGTTTAGCACCTGTCTATCTGTTGGCCCTGACAGAATGATGAAAAACAACAACAACAACAACAACAACAGTACACACCGGAGAAACCGCTGAGGGTTTTTAGCTAATTGTAATAATTATACATGAGAACACATGAGAATGTGGAGAATTCAAGAGGTTACTAATTGGTTAGATGTATATTCAGCATGATATGTGTACAGTAATGCACAGTTTAAAGAAAATGCTACTCAATGTGTGTATGCACTCTTTTACTTTGTGTAGTCCAAATATCCCCAGTGCCATAGAATTGTTTAAACTAGTAGTTAGACTGATCCCAGTATATTCAGACCATTAACTAATTCTGGGTTTAAGTTTATACATCCAGGGATGTGAAGCTGGTTTCAAGGTTTCAAAAATTGTGTTGGTTTTTTTTAATACTTTTATACATTATATTAGAGATGAAAAAATACAGTTATTGTGAAGATAACATTCTCTTCCATTGCTGGTATGAAAAACACTCATTAATGGATATGCCAAAATGTCACATGCTGTAATTGCATTTTTTTACTCTCAGAGTATCCACTTCCATTTGCTTTGGCTCCTACAAAAAGAGAAATCAAAGACACAATGGAGGAGAGCAAAATAACCTCTCCAAATAATAGCATGAATAATGCCTGAATATTAAAGGATATTATTGCAGCCATTTACTATCCACCAGGATAATGAATTTATCACTTTATGGCAAAATATCATAATGGAATTATCATAAGGTGTTATGAAGACACTCAGGAAAGTCATTACAAATGGAATTATGTGTCTTTTTGCTTCACTTTCATTTTCGCATCTGTATAGATTATTAGAATAAATGAACATAATTCTTTGGCACACACAGTTTCTGTATGTGTGTGCTAGTTCATGTCGTACTCTTCTTTTTCGGACAAGCGGTAATAGGATGGCCTGCAGGAATCCTCACAGTCTGATTGAGAATTAAAAATATATTGCTTATCCACCCCCCATCCTCTTACCATCACCATCACCATCCTCCCTCTCTCCCTCCCTCCCTCTCTCCCTCTCTCCCTCCCTCCCCCTCCCTCTCTCTCTCTCTCTCTCTCTCTCTCTCTCTCTCTCTCTCCCTCTCTCTCTCTCTCTCTCTCTCTCTCTCTCTCTCTCTCTCTCTCTCTCTCTCTCTCCCCTCCTCTCTCCTCTTTCCTCTTTCCTCTTTCATATCTCCATTTTCGGATTTGTTGAAAATCACACTTTGGTTTTTTAATCATTATATCTTCTCCTTGTAAAGTCCTTTTTTCTTTCTTCTTTTATTATAAATAGACTTACATAACCCTTCTATAATAGCATGTCTAAATCTTTATGTTTCACTTGAGATTGTACAAAGCAACCTGTAAATAATCGGAACCATTATTTTCCTGTCAAAAGCACCCCTACCATATGGATTAGGAAGTAAATGTGGGATGCACACATAAAGAGCAAATAAACAGACCATCTTCTTACTGAATGTTTGTTCTCATAATTTAATGAAGATGCAACTTTTTCTTTCTATAGTATGTCGAAGCTAAATAGAGACAATATACCCTGTATACCACAGTCTATTGACTGAAAAATCTTTAAAATCAAAGCCTTGTGTTTGCATCAGTTTATTGCTTTCATAGTTTTAATGTTGAGCTGATAAAACTATGCTCTCTCTCTTTCTAACTTTGCTCTCAGGCATACCTTCCTCCATATTTTTTCTTTCTTTCTTTCTTTTTTCTTTTTTGCATGTAATCTCATTGTTGAAAGCCAAAGGGAACTTGAAACAATAGGATATCCTTTTAATGGGACTCGCAGGTCTGGCTCTC